>WSXT02134575.1:0-10621 GCA_011762715.2 Neuroterus valhalla
ACACACATATATATATATATATATATATATATATACATCCGTCTGGATAAAGAATAAGAATGCATATAACATCATTAAAAAGGTCTTAAATATTTATACTCTGTTTCCAGGATAATTTCGTTTTTTCCTGAAATAAGATTCAATGGCATTGACTACATGCTCCATAATCTGGAATCAGAGAACATAAAAACATTGATTGGGTCAAAAGTTATTGGGGATTGGATAAAAAATTGATATTCTTTCAAACGAACTGCGAAATTTAAATACTTCTCATAGCATTGTAAAAATTCTACGTAGTAGGTTCTGAGACACCATGAAAAGAACTTAAAGAGAGGCTACTGAGACCAAGATTATGTGTTTCCCGTAGATTATTTTGTCACCGAATCCAAAAGTTGAAGGACATTCTTTTCCATCACTCGAAAACGGCGAATTTGCTGGAACGTCCAATTCAACGTTTGATTGGAATTTGAAAAAAAGGTTTTTCACATCCTTATTGTAAATGAAAAGACATCAGTTTTATGTAGAATTTTACTTCGTTAGTTTTCATGGAATCTTTTTATTATTATTATTATTATACTATGAATACAAATCCCTTCCGGGGTAGGCGTAACTCGTCTGGTTTCAGCCTCGTTGTACTACTGGAGAATAAGGAATTAATAGGTAAAGATTTAGAAGTAGAATTGACATGGGAAATTTGGAGCAAGGGATTCGTATGAGAAGAGAAAAGAATTGCGTGTTTTTTGCGAACAGAAAAAAACTGAATTCATTTTTAATCTTAATTTTTCAATCCAACAGCTTCGCATGGAACTTCACGTTCTGAAACCCCCTGTGTAAAGAAAAAAAAAAGATTTATACAGGGATGTCTGTCTTTTGGTCTGTCTGCTTGTATGTATATCTGTCTGCCTGTCTTCCCGCCTATCTGTAGTCTGTATTATCGTGTAGGCACGAAAACTTCCGAAGTATTGATCAAATTTGATTGTGCTTTGGCAAATTTTTCACGGCTGGTAAGAAACGGAGAAGTCGTTAACAAGATATTTTTGATCAACGGTTTTGGTTTCATTCATCGAAATACCTTTTTAAACATTCATTTTTCTGCCTAAACTACGCAAGATTACAAAAAAATTTTGGGAACCAAAATTATCATTTTGAAAAGATATACAAATCAACTTTAGACTATTTTTCTGATAAGATTCATGTTTCCGTTTGAATAGTGAACAATCCTACCAAAAATGATAAATTCTATTTGCCAATAAAACTATCCGAGAAACAAAAGAAATGTTGATCAAAAATTGTTCATCTCAAAAAGATCTACTTTGCTGTTGAATATTATTTGATAGGACTTATAGTTTTTGTTTGAATCTAGATAACGAATATTAAAAAAAAGAGTAATTTTCTGGCCAAACTGCGGAGGACAAGAATGTTTACCCAGTTAATAAAAAAAATATCCAAGTTATCACGAAAGAAAAACTTTGTACTTCATTTTGCATTAAAAGTTCTTGTGATAAACAAATTTTGATCGAGTTCGAAGCAAGGGAGACGCGATGAGAAATATGCTCCTCAAAGCCAAACAGGCTTTAATAAAGCAGGGTTCGAGATAAAAATATAATCATGTGCAAAGCGCGAGAATCGACAAAGGCGCACTTTGGGTGGGCTCAAACCTGTGAGCCGCGCACGCAGCGCGCGATGCTGGTGTGCCATTACTGCAAGCAGATTTTCCCGTGTTATTCTCATAGGGAAATTCAAGTGTCGGAGAACATGCGTTGGAAGGCCTCATCCTTTCAAAAAATCCCACCCTTCTAAAGTGTCATATGGTTAAATACTTATATAACCAAGGAGACGCTGCTCCATTCGTGCCGTGCAAGGACTCTAGGGCAATGAATTCCTGAGGGGAAGGGCGGGGGGAGCATGCGTTTCGATTTTCGGGGACTCCACCAAAGGATTCGGTGGCTTACGCTCGAACTCCTGGAAGCCCGTTAGGCCAGCGTTGGATTTATTCTATTATTCTAGTAAATACTGTAAATGTACAAAAAAACTTTTAATGTAAGTTGTTGATCCTTGGAAAACCCACATTTCATGTTAGATACGTTTTTATCCTACAACTGATATTTTTCCGAGAAAATGGACGATACATATGAGAAATCACAAACGCTGCACAATGTATAACCTTATGACTTTAATCGTTTACAAAATTCTTTGAAGGATTGGTGCATTAAAATATTAGGACTCCCAGAAAAACTACACATTAAAAATTGTGTCACCAGTCATAGGTGTGTTACTACAGCCCCCACGAGGCTTGGGAAAAAAGGAAGATATGTGAGCTACGTTATTCTCATGTCCAGTCACAGTTGTGCCATTTGGACCCACGGGACGTTGGGAATGGTGATATTCCATTCCCCGTAATTTCATACTTTGAACCAACATTTTCCTTTTTTTTCGGAATTCATGATTTTCCTAGATATTTGTACATCACATAAAATATATATTCCGAAAAGATCTTCCACTTTTATTGCAAGTTCTTTTGTGAACTATGAAACAAAGTGAAAAAAACACTCAATTTGATTGATTCTTGGGGTTTTCATTAGTGAGTGAAACAAACGAAAAAAACATTCAATTTGATTGATTCTTGGGGTTTTCAATTAGAAAGAAAATTTTCGGGTATTTTCTCTATTATGTCCGTGATCAGTGCGTTAATTACATAGTTATGTATGGAAAGTTCGAATGAATCGTACGTGAGCGCTTCTTGAAGTCCACCCATTACTTCAAACCATTTTTGGATTAAACTTTTAGTTTTTGCCTGAAATTCGGAATTTTCATTCTTGTAATTTGGGACAGGAAAAACTCCATTTATCTGAACTCCTCAATTTTATGTAAATTTGATGTGCTTTCTTCCTTGGTGTACATATACATGCAAGTCACACCATAAAGTCAGAATTTGTTACAATATATTCTGGTACTTCAAAAAAAAAAAAGGTTAGCACAAAGCGCTATCGTTGAGATAGAAATATATTCATTAAGTATGAAAGAATTTTAAGGAAAATGAGGCAAATAAAAAGTCTGCAACTCACTGACCCATGTATCGATTACATAGAATAATTTAAGAGAGTTTAAATTTTCGCTAACAGCGTATTTCATGCCTCCAAGGAATTGAAAATGTTTGGATACACCGCGGATGAAGCTCGTGAACGTATTTGCAGAGCTTTCAAAACGCTTTATATAAAAGCAGCTAAATTCATAACAGTAGTAATAATGGTAGCAGTCATATCTTATTACTTATAATGTAATCTTTCGCAGTATATATAGTTCTGCTATGTGGCTGATATGTGGGCCTTCCCGCGGAAAAAGCCATTTCTCCTGTCATTGTGCTTTTATAAGTAATCCTACACTGCAACTCAAATTGTTTTCTCGGTTACTGTATTGAAATTTACAGACACACTTTCTAAAAGAGAACTCCATAGATATAACATTTTTTTTATATTTATGGTTTTAACTCTCTGTGGGAATAGCAACGAAACTTGACTCAATGCATAATGATTCCTGTTATGTCTTATCCATAGGCCGATGAAGAGAGCCTGGATGTTCTGCACTTCATTTTGAAAATCCAATCCTCGTATCATTGAAAAAAAAGCTATTTCGAAGTAAATAATCAGAACGTGTGGGCCTAATGACCATAGACATCGAAAATGTGTAATAATGACAACAAATGACATAAAATAAATTTCAGGACACTAAGAATAATCTTTGCCGCTCGAGCAGGTAGGTATTGGGGATTTTTTTTCTGGTTCTAAACCTAAGTAAGGCCCGGATCCGCTTTATAAGTCAAACTTCCAAATATCTGGAAAATGTTTTGATTGCATGTCATCTAGTTATTCGTGTAAAACTTTTTTGTCTTGGGTTTCGTCTTGATCATAGGCAAGAGTTCACACGGGATTAAACACATTTCACAGATACTACATAATTCAACAGTATTCAGGGGCCTCTTGAAGAGTTCAAGAGAATTCCAGAAATTTCTAGAGAATTCCGAAAGAATTCAAAATAATTTTACAGATTTCTCCAAGACTTCAGGAATTCAATAGACTTCTGAAAAATTCATCAGGGATCACGAGCCTCTTACAGAATTCAGAAGAATTTCTCAGATGTCTAGGGAATTCCACAAGAATTCTTAATATTTCTACAGATTTTTGAAAAAGTTCAGAATTTGAGTAACTTCTACAGAATTCAGCAGTGTTCACGAGGCTTCTACAGAATTTGAGAGAATTTTTCAGATTTCTAGAGAATTCTACAAGAAGTAAAGATACTTCTACAGAAAATAAATATCTCAACCCCTTTTGTACTTTCACAGAATCGAAAGTTTTGTGAAAAGATATTTGCTCCAATTTTTTATATCGCTCAGGTGTGAAACTGCAGCAGTCACTCACAACCTACTGCAAAAGTAAACAACTTAGAAATTATTCGAACTCGACTTCTTTACGCACACACTCTCAGGTATCTAACGCATGCTTCTGATTGGTTGATCTTTATTATTGTTATTCGAACATAAAAAATCCTGACATCATTTTTAATATTGATTTTAAAGACACTCTAATTGAATTGCTAAGCAGGATAAGTATAAACGAGGTTACTTCGGCAAAATTAGATGTAACATCTGATGAAAAAAATACGCATCAAAAGTAAGTCCAGTCTGTTTCTGCTTTCAAACAACACACTCGTCTAGTGCAACATCGATCCGACACGGGTCACTGACTGATCTCTCTAGCAAACACCACGTGTGAAAAGTGTCGCAAAGTCATTAAAATAATCCACTCAGCGACATCTTCACATGAGCCAATTTGTATCCAAAATCTTCGTTTTAGGCTTTCTTTTTTTTCTTGTATACAATTGCTCTCCAAACGTCCCTATTTTGTCATACATCTCTTGCTTCTTCCACATCCATGCATCTTTTCATACAAGCTGTTATGTTTCTATGGCTCTTCATATTTTTACTCTTGAGGCTCTCATTCACACATTCAATCCATTCCTTCTTTGATCTAACTCTGGGTACGCTACCATTCACCCGGACCTAGATACGCTTGCTTTTTCAATCGTTCTTCATCCATTCTCTCAACGTGACCGAACCATTTCAGCAAATTTCTTTCACTCTTGTCAAACAGCGTTTCTTCTACACCACATTTTTTGAGAACCCACTCATTACTTACTTTGTCCATCAGCGTTTAACCGCACATATTACGCAGGAATTGCATGCCGATTGCGTTGAGTTTACTCTTGTCGTTTTCCTGATACGTCCAGGTCTTGCTCTGTGCAGCACAGTTGTCGCAAGCACAGAATTAAAAACCGCAATTTTCGCTTCGTTTTTTACATTTTCACTTTCAGTAATTGCCTGTGCACTGCCGATAAACTTTCTAGCTTTATTTATACCTCCGAGAATCTCTGCATCTATCTTTCCGTCAGTAGTAAATAAACTTCCAAGATACCCGGAATTATCAACTTGTTCTATCCTCCCTCCATTTGAAGCAATATCGCATATTGTTTTCACACCCTCACTTAAAAATACAATAATCTTTGTTTTATTCACGTTAATCTTGAGATCCATGCTCGTCGAAGAACTTTTTTGTTCACTCTTGAGCTTTCCGCTGTGATCTGTCTCAAGCTGAATATCTGATCCTCACATGATCTTCCTGGCATGAAACCACATTAAACTTCCCTGATCCTTCCATTTGTTTTTCCTTTGACTTTTAATGGGTATTTTGGTGGATATTTTGTCAACAGTACTTATTGTTCGTAGGCTTATTGCTCTATAATGATTGCAGTTGTCTTGATCACCCTTTTCCTTGTAGATTGGGACGATAATCGCCTTTCTACAATCATTTGAAACTTTGCTGTTCACAGCACACATATTCATGAATTCACAAATCCATACAAAGAAACATCTACTACTACTCTTAGGCATTTCAGAGGTAATAGCATCCACATCACCTTGCCGTACTTTAGTTTCTCAATTACGGAAATGATGTCATCCATACCAATTCTGCTTCCATCATGTACATCGGAATCGTCTAACGTATTTTTGTCTGTGCCATGATTCTTACGTTTTATAGCATTTTTGATTCCGCTTACCCCACTGCTAGTATTTTCTTCTCTAGTCTTCTTAACCCGTTCCCAAAAAAGTTTCTTATTTTCTTCTAAATCATTTCGCATTTTTGTTTTTCTCCCGCTCTGATTTTGTCCATGCTTACTTTTACTAGTGGATTTGCTTTCCTCTTTTTATCCCCATAATCACTGACTACTCTAGTTCCTTACTTATCGCTTAGAACTCTAATATTTAACACTCTCGAGCACGCTTCTTTCTTCTCGTTGACTGCTATGCGTAATTCATCATTTTACCAAGCATCACCAGACTCTCTTCCTACAGTAGCAGTACGAAATACTTCCGATGCACTACTAAAGATGCCGTCCCGCAGTATTATCCATTCTACCCATACATTCTTGTTGCCAATCCCTGTTTTCCAATCTTCTTTGCGGTATCCTAAATATTTATCCAGCTTTTTACAATATGCTATTTGCACTGCTTGCTTCTGCAGATTCTCTATTCATACTCACGTCTGCCTTGATTTATTAATAAATTTTCTACTTTTCTATCCTTGCTCTAGGTTTATTTTCGAAACTATGAGGTAGTGATCCAGTCTGCACTCGGAACCTCTTACAGCTCTTGGGCCTTCAACAAATCCTCCGAGTCTTTTCTATACTACAACAAAGTCGATCATATTAATATATCACGTCTTGAATCAGGCGAACAGTTTCCAATGCCTACCATCCGCCCTGGTGAAGAATGTCATCCCTAACCTCATAAAAAAGAATCCTCATTTATTTTAATATGATTTTATGAATAGCTGCTAAGAGCTATAGTCATGAACGTTAGACGAAGTCTCATGTCCATAAAGTATTGCTAGACATCCATGTCTCGAGGAGGATTAAATATTTTGACACGGATACTCGACCTACGATTACCCGTTTTACGATTACCAGATAGCAATGAAAAGTGTAGAGACGCTCAAGGTCGCGTATGTTTGGACAACTCTTGCCTCCATCTAACGAAAGAACGAACGAACGAAAGAGACTATCTCAGTGATAGTTCCGGAGACGAGCGCAAGGAGAAACGCGCAAAAGAAGGTGAGGGTTCGGGCGCAGGGGCTTGCTTCTGCAGGTGCTAGTTCTCTGCAGGAAGAAAAAGAAATGAATATCAGACCTGCCGGGGGTCTAGCTAAGCAGGCGTTCTGCGAGGGATCCGAAGTGCAATGCAGCCGGAAAACCTTGGTTTTAGAATCATGGAAGTGCGGCAGACATGGGTCGAAGGATCCTTATCGACGTTAGAAGCAAAGCAAAGGGCAGGAAGAAATACCTTCTTCTATTAAGGAAATAGTTAGCAACAAGGGAGACGTACGAGAGCTTGTTGCTTAATATGAGGTTGAGATTCTTGACCGGAAACCTTCTTTGGTTCAAAAAGAGGTGGAAGAGGCTCTGAGAAACCACCTTGGTGTATTCGGGTGGGTATCCTGCCGCGTAGAAAACAAAGCAGAAGCTACTAGGTGCTACGGCTGTCAAGGCTACAGCCACATGGTAGCATCCTTTACAGGAGGAAAACTTGCTGCTGAAGGTGCGGCACCGAATGCCATAAGGCTGTGGACTGCAACAGCCAACCACCCATATTTTACCAAATTTCTTTTTCATTACACTGTATACTTAAATCTAACATCCGTCCACACTTCATATATTATCATCCGTCCGTACCTCAGATAACTTTAAAATTTATGTAGAGGCTCTCCCTATTGAACAACCAACGAAGAGAAAAATTCTCTCCGTTATAGCGAAACTGTACGATCCACTAGGGTGGCATTCGCCGGTCGCGATCATGGCTAAGAAATTATGCAAGAACTCTGGTTGCGTAAGATGGAATGGGATGATCCTCTTCCAGACGATCTATTGATTCAGTGGAATGCTTATTATACAGGGCTTCCAAAACTAGAAGAAATCCGAATATATTGATGGTCAGGACAAAATCGATCAAGTCTAGGGTGCGAACTGCACGGTTTTTCTGATGCTTCTGCGAGAGCTCATTCCGCAGTTGTATAACTTCGCATTATTCAGGAATGTGGCGAAGTGCAAGTAACATTGTTATTTGCCAAAACTAAATTTGTTCCTATTCTTCCCGTAAGTATTCCTCGGTTGGAATTATGCGGAGCGCAATTGCTAGCAAGAACAGTAAGTTTTGTTATAAATAAATTTTGTTATAATAATGGGTTTTGAAAAAATTCCCTTATACTGTCATACTGATTTGAGAAAAGTTCTTGCTTGGCTCGGCAAGCATCCTTCTCCCTAGAAAACTTTCATTGCAAATTGAGTTGTACAAGTTCACAAGTATCTCCCACAGGCCAAGTGGAGACATGTCTCAACTAAGGATAACCTTGCTGACTGTGCTTTAAGGCGCATCTTGCCTGAGCAAGTTCTTAATCACGTATTGTGGTGGCAGGGTCCAAACTGGCTGTAGCAGAATTCTGTGACTTGGCCTAGCTCATGTCCTCATCTGCCAAAGGAGATTGACCTTGAGAAAAATGCGATACCTTAGGTTCAGCTTGTTCATGTTGCTGACAAGGAATGTCCAAATTTGTCGGACTTGGCTGATGAATTCTCATCATGGCCTAAACTTATCAGAGTAACGGTCTTTGGTCTGCGATTTATAAGAATCCTGCGTGGTAAATTAGGAAAATTGCCTAATACTGAAGGGCAATCTTGTTCCTCTGCTCTTTCCTTTTCTGAAATGAAACAGGCTTCGCTATTCTGGATAAAAAACGTTCAATGTACTACCTTTGCAGCCGAAATTCGTGCGTTGAAAAATAGTGATTCGATTTCTTCAAATTTATCTTTGAAAGCACTCAATCCATTTTTAGATGGTTCCGATGTCCTACGTTTAGGAGGTCGGCTGCATGAGGCTCCAATATCTTATTGAAAAACATCCAGTTATTCTGCCTAATCGTCACGTTTTGGACATAGTTGCTCGGCATGCTCATTTAAGAACCATGCACGGAGGAGTTCAACTGACCGTTTACACACTGCGCCAAGGATTCTGGATAATCGGAGGCCGACATCTGGTGAAGAAGTTGATTCGTAAATGTGTGATTTGTGTTGGCTTACGTGCAGCTATCGTTGAGCAATTGATGGGTAGCTTGCCCGATTTTAGAACTATAAGTTCTAGAACATTTACTCATACTGCAGTGGACTACGCTGATCCGTTCCAGATACGTTTTTCGCCCGGTGGAGGTCATAAAAGTTATAAGGGCTATGTAGCACTTTTTGTCTGCTCTGTTACCAGGTCAACTCACTCAGAATTGGTCTCAAACTATTCCTCACAGGGTTTTCCGGCTGCCTATCCACGTTTTGTTGCACGACAAGGCATACCTGCGCATATATACAGCGATAATGACTCTACCTTTCAGGTTG
The DNA here is from genome assembly GCA_011762715.2 of Neuroterus valhalla. Taxonomy (NCBI): domain Eukaryota; kingdom Metazoa; phylum Arthropoda; class Insecta; order Hymenoptera; family Cynipidae; genus Neuroterus; species Neuroterus valhalla. The sequence continues at coordinate 9,490 of WSXT02134575.1, forward strand.
CTGATCGGAAATTGAGAGATAATCTTTCTCAATTACGCCAGGATCCGGATCTACAAAATATTTTATCAGTTAAGGGAACTACTTGGCATTTTATCCCCCCTTCTGCTCCTAACTTTGGAGGTCTGTGGGAGGCGGGTTTCAAGAGTTTCAAATGCCATTTGCGTATATGCGTGGGATGTCACACTCTTACGTTTGAAAAATTTACGACGACACTTTCGCGTATTGAGGCTTGTCTTAACTCTTGATCTATCGGTCCTCTCTCTGATGAGCCAGATTATTTTTTCTTATCTGATACCAGGTCATTTTTTGATAGGAGCTCCTATGAATAGTCTACCCGAGACTCTGCAGAATTTCTTCAGGAAAATATATTGAAGCGATGGCAAATAGTGCAACGTATAGCGGAAGTATTCTGGCGCCGGTAGAACGTGGAATACTTGAATTCTTTACCACAAGGTCGCAAATGGGAAGAACAACAACCTAAAGTCAGAGCAAGAGATAATATCCTCATTCGACATGATGCGCTTCTTCCTTCTAAATGTCAATTAGGTCGAATATTAACTGTTGGCCTGGAGGTAATGGTATGGTTCGTACTGTTCGTATCAAGACTGCTTCTTCCGAGTCCGACCGCCCGATTTCCGAAATTTGCCTATAACCTATTTCTGCCACGGGAGCTGCCGAGTTGACTGATAGTCTTATTTTTTAAGTTATCCACATGAAGAGCACTCCATTTGTAAGAAACTGATTTCAAGAGAACGCTGAATCAAGCTCAAAAAATTTCTTATATTTAAATGCGTCGTTTCTTTGGATGTGTTCATATCCAAATTCCATTTGTTGAACGCATGTATCTTCTTTTGTTCATTACTAGATTACACTCTCTTTCAGGTATTAGTCTCATCCAGAATCTTATTCTTTAAATAAAGTAAATATTGTTTATGGCTGACAGACATTGTTTCTAACTTCTACGCTGTCTTAGACGGCGGGCGGCACTTATTAATTATTTTAATCTGTCGCTATCTATTTAAATCTTTCTTTCTTTTTTTGTCACGATTTAACGAATAGAATTTAAATTACTTTTACTTTCGTGCTGTTTCAACATCACGAGGAGGGTGGTATATTATGATAGAGGGTAAGC
>WSXT02134586.1:0-24696 GCA_011762715.2 Neuroterus valhalla
AAAAATATCGATATTTGATATCGATATATCAGGACAGAGATATCGATACAAAATATCGATATATCGGGTGAAAGATATCGATATTTCCGATATTTCGATATCTATATTGCATCACTAATTCGTCGGGTACGGTGAATTGAGTAGCATCGGAAAACTCTCACCCGGGGAAACTCCCCTGGCCGTCCTGACCACCCAGCAGGTGTACAGTCTCCTTTCCCTACCTCCTAGCGCGATCCTTCCTGTTTCCAGTAGCCGGCTTGATCGGTGGTCGACAGTCGCCCCCGTGGCCGTCCTTCGAGTGCAGGGTACGCCGGCGTCAGGTGCCCCTGACCAGCCTGCCTGCGGCTCACTACCTGCCTCCTGTCCCCCAGTAGCCGGCTTCATCGGTGGTCGACGAGCGCCCCCGTGGCCATCCTTCGAGTGCAGGGTACGCCAGCGTCAGGTGCCCCTGACCGGCCTACCTGCGGCTCACTACCTGCCTCCTGTTCCGACTAGCCGGCTTGATCGGCGGTCGACGGGCGCTCCGTGGCCATCCTTCGAGTACAGGGCACGTCGGCGTCAGGTGGCCTCTACCGGCTCACCTGCGGCTCACTGCCTGCCTTCTGTTTCGAGTAGCCGGCTTGATCGGCGGTCGACGGGCGCTCCGTGGCCGTCCTTCGAGTGCAGGGAATGCCAGCGTCCGGTGCCCCTGGCCGGCCTACTTGCGGCTCACTACCTCACCGTTCCCCCAGTAGCCAGCTTCATCGGCGGTCAACGGGCGCCCCGTGGCCGTCCTTTGCGTGCAGGGTACGCCGGCGTCAGGTGCCCCTGACTGGCCTACCCGCGGCGTCCCCCTGTCAGCCGAGGGAGAGCGACCTCCGACAGCGTTGCTTCCTGAAGGGGTCCGGGTTCAGGCACCCTTTCTATCACACCTGACCAGACCGGACCGCGGGAGGGTAACCTGGCCTGCCTCTAAGGTTCCACGCGCGCGACCGTTAACATCATACCCCGCTAATCCGGAGCCCCCTTTCCTTTGGTTCCAGGACACGACGTAAGAGGAAAGCCAGGCCTCTGCTCTAGGAAACAACCACTCGTCCACACGTTATTGTTCACCCGTCTCTCCCCCTCTATCCTAGTTTCTCTCAAGTAACAGTGATAAGACACACTTCACACTTACACTACCCACTGTACGTTCGCAAAGCACACTGGCACTTAAGAATGTAGCCAACACACACAAACACATACACACCCACGTAACACGCCCACACTTAGTTTTAATTAGCACTGTAAGTTTATAGGGAGAATCTACACTTCTTACTTATTTTCTACCAAAACTCTTTGTTCGTTCCTTTATAAAACCTTACCCAACTCCGACACCTTGGCGAAACTGGAGCGTCCGGCGGGACAACATATAGATAGAACGGCACGAACCGTTACAAAGTTAAAGAGTTGAATTTCTTTATTTTTGATAAAATTTTGTTGTTAAGCCGAGTGAACTCTCGCATACTCGAATTGATTTTTTTTTTTTTTTTTGATAACTAGTTATAGATGTCATCGGATGATCTAATCGGTGCAATTTTGTAAAATCATCAACAAGATCTTTAATTATCATTCAGGGCAAAATGGATGCATTGTTTTCTGAATTATCAAAGATTCCTCAGTCCATCAGCAGGACTTGAACGAATTTCAATAAAATTGCCAAAGCTAATCTAAAACTGAGGACTTCCAAGTCTCGTTTGGATCTTCTCCATCAACGCTGGCAGTTACGTGAGGATCTTCATCCCCAAACTTTAAGCGATTGAAGATGTTTATCTTTGTGCACGTGATTTTTTTATTATACAGATTGATTTGTTTACTTCGGAACCGAATTTGAATGAAGGTTTTAATCAAACGCCTAATTTCAGACATGAGTCATTATCTGTCAAACTTCTTCAGATTTTTCCACCGGAATTCAATGGGGATCATCAGGATTGGGAGAATTTCAGGAATTTATTTGAGGCTCTTATTATTAAAAATGAAGCGTTGTCTAATGTCACTTGATTTCATTATTTAAAATCTTCATTAAGGGGTGAAGCTGAGCACTTATCAAAGCATGTTGCGATTACTGATGCAAATTTCTTGAGTACTTGGGAGTCGCTAAAGAAGAGATTCGATGACAAAAGAGCGTTTATTTCTGCTCATTTAAATTCCTTTATCAGTCTTCCTAGTGTAACAGTCAACTCGGTGACAGAACTCCGAAAGGGACGCGATACTAAAAATGAGTCTTTAGCAGCTCTCAAGAATTCAAATCGAGCGACGGATTCCTGGAGTGACAAACTCGTTATCTTGCTTGTTGAAAAACTTGACGTTTCTTCTTTAAAGTAATGGGAGGTGCTAGTGAGTTCTCCTACCGACTATCCGACGTATAATAAACTTGATACATTTTTATAAAAACGTATTCATGTTTTGAAAGCCATTTAGACAACAAAAAATTTATCATATGGAAAATCCAAGAATACAAAATCATCCTTTATTTAGATGTTCAAGATTTAGGGCACAGTCTCTTGAGAAGCGGCAAGAAATTGCACAACAGAACCAATGTTTTCATAACTGTCTTATTTCAGGGCACAAGCCATATTCCTGTCTCAGCAAACGAAAATATGCCGAATGGCAAAGAAAGCATAACACGCTACTGAATTATTGAACGCGAAATGAAAACACTCCGGAGAATCCTGTCTAAGCGATGGCGTCGAATAGTGCGCATAGAGCAGTGATGAATCAGACAGATAAGATTGTCCAACCTTCTTGTGGCTCAGGTAGGAGTGAGGTTGCAGTGTTGCAGGCGAATCATGTTTTAATGAATCAGGAAATCCCATCTGTACAATTTTTAAATACTTTTCCAAATCTTTCAGGTTATACTCTTCAAGCTACGGCTCTTGTAGACGTTCGGACTTATAATGGTCGAGTCTATAAATTTAGAGTGTTTTTGGATCAAGGATCGGAGTGTTCTTTTGCATTCGAAAAAGCGGTAGAAATCTTGTGCTCAATATATGATAGAATCAATACTCTTGTTTATGAAGTGGATGGTACCGAAATCGGATCAGCCAGAAAATTAGTTCATTTCCAATTTCTCCTAAAAGAAAAGATTTGTAAAATTTTTTGCGTGCAGTCATCAGTACTGCTAAAGCTCACATCTTACCATCCACCTGTAAGATTAGCCGGGGGTAGAGGGTTAGATATGCGAATGAAAGAATGTTTGTTGGCTGACTGCTCAAGTAATCATCTTTGGCTGTATCCTTTCTAGTCCAGTTTCAAATCAGCTGTTACCTGCAGTTTCTTCCTTACCAGTTCATCATGATGTGACCTATGAGTACTTCATGAAGATTTAGCTCGTTTTCGGGTATTGGAAGAACTTCCAATTAAAGTATCTTTTAATGAGGAGGAACTCAGTTGTGAACAGCAATTTGCCACAACTCATAAGCGTTTAGATTCCAGAAGTTCCACGGTACGCCTACCATTTGAAAATGGGCCTGCATTCAATATCGGAAATTTTTTTTAAAGAGTCAAAATCGTGCACACAAGAACATTAAGTGCTTTGCCGTGAGCGTGCCGCGCGCCAACAGTGTCTGTTGCATCGTCCCCCTCTCTATCACATTTACGAGTTTAGCTTGGGAAACACGTTTTGTTTTCGAACAGTTATTCTTCAACAAGCGATAAAAAAGACTTGATTAGTTATGCCTGTTTTTTATAAGAATTTTATGACCAAAAGTTGAAATCCGCGAAAAATTGGTATTAATTAAAAAATATATGTCGAGAGGAGAAATGAAAACTAAATTGATAAAGTCTTTGTGAAAATGCCATTTAATGGACCACATGTAGGATGGCGCTCAGTAGTCCTGGGACGGCGCACAGTGGGGAAAAAGCACTTTTTCGGGACAAAAATCAGCCGACTCCTCAATTTTTAACGAATCAGAGCTTTTTTTCTTAATACTCATAAAGAATCGTACTTTAACGCAGAGGTGCACGTTTTTTTAATTTGTTATTTAATAATTTGTTATTTAACGTATGATTAGCAATTGGTTATATTAGCGATATTTGCATAGCCTCATTCATCGATATTTCTTCACAAAGGTGTTGAATCAGTGAAGTTCCTTTTTTTCAATGAAAATGTAACTTGAATATGAATATACTGTATTTTGTCAACTGTTATGAACAAATTGATAGATATAACTGTTAACCGTTGCATTTTCGTATTTCGAATGTATTACTTACATTGATTTTGTTATAAAAATGTCGAGAATCAATTTTTAATTGCGAACAAGCACATTAGAGTTGCATGAAACAACACTCGTCATTGTTATAAACATTTTTTATAAACAAATTCTTCTATTCGGCATATCTGTGCATCGAAAATTTTCCTTTTCCTGTGGAATCATTTATTTTCATCTGAGGAACAAGAATGTTACACACTAGGGTTCCATGAAATAACATTTGTCATTTTTTGAAAAAATTTTCAAAAACAAATTCTTTTATTTGGTATATCTGTGTATTGAAAAATTCTGTTTTTTGTGGATTCATCTATTTCCAAGTGAAGAACAAGAATAATACACATTAGAGTTCCATGAAACAACACTCTCCATTGTTATCAACAATTTCTATGAACAAATTCTATAATTCGGCATAAAAGTCAGTTGGGCACAAATTCTCTTCTTGAGATGAACAGAAATGATTCCGTATAAAAAATAGGTTTCTGATGAATATAGATGCCAAATAATTAAATTTGTTTATAAAAATTGTTTGAACAATGAAAAATGTTGTTCCATGGAACTCTTATGTGTACTTTTCTTGTTCATCAGATGAAAATAAAAGATTCCACAGAAAAGAAAAATTGTCGATGCACAGATACACCAAATAAGTGGATTTGTTTATAAAAGTTGTTTAAAACAATGAAAAATGTTGTTTCATGGAACTCTAATGTGTAGTATTCTTGATCTTCAGATGAAAAAAAATGATTCCACAGAAAATAAACATTTTGGATGCACAGATGTTCCAAGTAATTGAATTTGTTTATAAAAATTGTTCAGACTATCAACTATAATTGTTATATGGTGCATGTTTGCAACTAAAAATTAATCCTTTACATTTTTCTAACGAAACCTACGTAAGTAATACGTTCGAAATCCGAAAATGCAAAGTCAACAGTTATATCCATTAATTTGTTTATAACAATGAACAAAATACAGGATATTCATCTACAGGTTACATTTTTATTTAAAAAAAGGAACTTTACTAATTCTAAACCTGTATGAAGAAATATCGATGAATGAGGCTATGTAAATATCGCAAATATAACCAATTGCAAATTATAAGTTGAATAACAAATTAATCAATAACAAATTCAACGAACGTGCACCTCTACGTTAAAGTAAGATTCTTCATAAGTATTGAAAAAAAAAGAAGTTCTGATCCGTTAAAAATTGAGGAGTCGACAGATTTTTGTCCCAAAAAAGTGATTTTTCCCACTGTGTGGCGCTTGGTTTTGCGGCTTGTTTAGATTGCGCCTTGCTGCCTGAGCTGCATTTTTTTGACGACGCAATACTTCTCGTATTTCCTGAAACATACAGTTACTTCTGAATACAAGAACATTATCGAAATATTCCCAGTGTTCACTATGTATTACATATGATCATCATTGCGCTCATAAATATATTTTACCTTTCTCAAGACATTAGTTTGCCAATTCTCTTGATCTCTCGGCTGTCTGAGTCTCCACTGATTCACCTGTCGCTGCTTGTCCAGTTCTCTATCCTTCCTATTTTCATCCATCCAGTTGCTCCTGCTTCGATCCTGCCGTGCCCTTCTCCAACTCTCACCGCCTCTTCCTCTCTCATCCTCGCTCCGTCACCATACTTTAGCACTCTTCTCGTCGTCGCTCTGGTCCCTCTTTTTTTCTGCTGTCTCTTCTTTCCTCATTTCTCGATCTCCTTCTGTCTTCTCTCTCCTTCTCCTGCCTCTTCGATCTGTCCTTATCATCTTTTCTCTTTCTTTCTGGGTTTTCTCCGTTTTCATTGTTACTTTTCCCTTCTTCTTCCACCTTTTTTGTCTTCTTTTTTTCTTTCGTTATCTTTCTTTTTTTTCTTCCTGTTTCTTCTCTTCTTATCTCTTCGGTTTCTTCTCTTCTTTTTTCTTTCTATTCCTTCTCTTCTTTTTCCTTCGGTTTATTCTCTTTTTTTTCTTCTTTTTTTCTCTTCTTCCTCCCTTTTGGGCTCTTCTTCTTTCTTCTTTTCATGCTCTTCGTCTTCCTCCTTTTCATCCTCTTCTTCCTCCTTCTTTTTCTGCTCATCTATATTTCACCGCTCTCTCATTAATAATAATATCTCGATTAACATTATGATTAAATTATATTCTTAGATTTATACAGATTTTTTTATTGAAAGACTCCCGGGGGAATCTCGGGGGACGCTTGATATCAACGGCGCGAGACAAAGTCAGTTTCTTCATATCCCCAGATCATTCCGAATATCCCCTAAAATGGCCTTGGGATGGCGTAGGGATGTCCTAGACTTTGATCCGCGCCGCGGACATTGCATTCCCTAGGATTTTCCCGGAAGTTTGAGGGATGCAGCGGGGCCGATAAAAAAGGCGTTGTTTATACATTCTTGGGAAATTCGTGCTGCCAGGGCATTTCCATTAATGTTAAGTAAGAAAGGGGTAGCAAAAATGGACCTTTTAGGATTGAATTTCCTTGATGAATTTTCTTGAAAAAATTTCTGCGGAATTGAGGAAATGAAGTTGAGGAATTCCCTTGAGGAATTTTCCAGCTGGGCGCATTTGATTACGAATGGATGTGAATTCACTATCACACTTTACGAGGAATAGTATATTACGATACTTCAGTTTTTAATTGTTTTTTATTTTATCTGGTGACAGAAATTGGCTCTGAAATGATCAATAAAACTCCGTTTCATCTATATTTTATGAATTCAAGTTATACTATGATTGATCCTAAATTGCAAAAAAATATATGACTATTAGCAAAAACTAGAAAGAAAAACAATTTTTAACAAAAAAAAACATAAAAACTACTTCGAAACGTGTGGATATGAATTCATATCCGTTGTCATTATGAATACGGTTTGCCATGTTTTGTAAAACGACAAGCCATTTTTTGGAAAAAAAATAATCAAAATTTGCATTTTATTTAGTATCTTTATTTGGTACAGGAATTGTAACGGAAATCATAAAATGCAAATGCAATGATGTGAAATAATAACGAAGAACGAAATGGAAGGCAAATTCAAAAAACGTGACCTTGAGTGGATTGAATCGGGAAAATGTCTTGTTCGATTGGGGCAAGGACTGCTTTGGACTTGAATAAGTCGGTCGATCAGCTGAGACTGTATACAGCATACTATACAGTCCTAGGTCAGTGGGTCAGTAATATCTTTGGTATAGGTATAGAGCCTCAAGGTAGAGAGTTGCGATCTTGCTCCGCGCTGATTGGTCGAGGTGAATCGCGGACATCTTGCACTCATACTAGAGAGCTCCATTTGCCTCAAGCAGGAAAGTGGGAGAACCAGCTCAGCGCTGATTGGTCGAGGTGAATCACTAACCAAGTTCGCAACTCTCTACCTTGAGGCACTCTAGGTATAGGTGTACAGAGTGTGTGTATAAGATTTCGCGGCTCGATTCAATAATCAAATGCGATAAATATTGCAATCGCAAATTAAAAAAAGGAAATATTAGAGGCGTTTTCCGTGCAGAAATATATGTAATGTAGCCAACGTGAAAATACCAAGTGGAAACTAAAAATGGAATATGACAATTCGATGTCACGCAAAGGTTGCTTATGTTTGTCAATTGCAAAAAGAATTTATATATTTTTCCATAAGCTTTTTTCTTCTTTGCAAACTATTACATTTGTGATAATATAGTGCGGAAAATTTAATTTTAGTAATATTTCTGTAAAAAAGATGTAAACTCTATTAAAAAAAGGCTTGGAATGGAAGAAAATCTACCGCATGGTCACATGGCCGACTCACCATAACACGTCATTCATCAAATATCATTTATTTGGTAAAATACTTACCCGTTTTACGATTTTTCTGTTCGCTGCTGCTGAATTTTAATATGGAAATGGAATGGAAAATTGGCAAGGGGGTTTTCAGGTCAACGTAACCTCAATTTTCTAAAACAACGTTTACAGCGCCAATAGTTTGGGTAAAAATGGAAAAAAGGCCAAGAGATTTTTAAAGTCTATCTGACTATGAAAAGATGCCTTGTTAGTTTAACAATTAACGACTTTGTAATTATCGCATTGCATTGTTTGTAACAAAATGAGCATCGCTGAAACTAAGTTACGAGAATCGGTACGTTTTATTTTTCTAAATATAATAAAACATTCATGATAAAATCTTGAAATTGTTCAAGTAACCCGTCTTAGGAGTTGAGGAGTGTATGATTCGGTAGGATCAGCTGATCTTCACGTCTCACATGTGACCCAGAAGCGACTCTACCAATACGCTTGCATTGAGGAGTTTATCCTCTGATAATAGGGTTGCCAGGTGGCCGGTTTTTGGCCGACCCGGCCGGTTTTCCGGGTGCAAAGCCGGTGGCCGGTCAATAAGCATAAAATGAGGCGAAAAGCCGGTTTCCTGGTATTGAAAGCAGTTTTACACGAATAACTCGTAACTTACGTCAGTTTGTACCAAAAATCCCTGTTTCTAAACATCTTTACCAACAGTGGCTCTTGCAGATTCAGTTAAGCCTTTATTTCGCGAATAAACTGCAGTCACAAAAAAATGATTTCATTGCAAAACGATAATATAAAATAGGAATTTTTATACTGAATAAATAATGCAAATAACATGCATCTTTGTTATAAGCCAAGGCATTTATTTTTATTAACAAAGATCTTCCTAACCAATAAACTTTTTTTTTTTTTTTAGAAACCAGCGAGTGGCCGGTTTTTCGACTTTTTAGACTTGGCAACCCTATCCGATAATAGCATACCAATTGTTATTAATGATAACATTTGGCGACATTTTGGATCAGGAAATACGTTTGAGCGTTTTTTTGAGTGCGACCTGCTTGTTTCAGCGTGGATTCCGATATCCGAATTCGGCGTTTTAAACCTCTCTTTTCAGCATGGATTCTCACCGGCCCAAACAATATACCAAACAGACGAGACTTTGTCAGAAAAGGCTTTCCGCTAAGAAAAGAGCAAGGCTCAAGTGAGTTGGGAACCTTTTACATATTATTTATTCCATCCTTATTATGAAGCGGAAGGTGAACATGCGTTTGAAAATTTAGAAATTTTATGTAACTTTATTTAAAATAACAAACATTCACACGAAATTTCGTTCGTTTTCAAACAACATGTTATGCCTTTCTTACAAATAAATACCACATATTCTCGGCGCATTCGGCGTGACTTCGAAAAACTAATATTTTCAAGAATTTCCTCCAACGATATAAAAAATTCTACCTTCCGCACAAATTATGACTAATTTGCAATAAATACAAGTAGTTTTACATGAATTAGTCCGTTTTATTGATCTATAAATGTGGATATAAAAATTTTCATTTCTTTATTACTAGATCTGTAACTCGTACGACACTAAACTCTCAATATTTTTGGAACAAAATACTGTTAGGACGTTGTTAATGTTCGCTTTCATTCCATGTATTCTCTCACGTTCAGTACATGTGAAATATGGAACTATGAACTATGAAACTTTGACTTTTATGAAAAACTAATTGCGTCACATTGTTATTCGCACATTCGTTAATACTTTCATGTTAATCCTCACATTTTCTGTACAAATTTTCAAAAAATTGTATAAAAAATTCAACATTATTCAGTCAAAATTATAAGATAAAACTATTTACTGAATGAAACTATAAACTACCGTATACTTGTTGCACAACTTGTAATGAATTGAACTGGACAGGTGACATTTTACGAAAATGACCAGTTTGACTAGTCTAAAATAGTAAAATATTGAATTTTCGCTTCTTTATCACCCATCAACAATCTTGAATAAGACTTATTCTATACTAATTCAAACAACCGATAGTGTCAGATTGTTACAAACATTTGTTTTTCATTTCACGCAATTTCTGAAAATTCCTTTCTGAGATTAAACATTATTTGGTTTTAAATAATAAATTCAACTTTTTTCGAGTAAAACTCTAAACTACTGAGTACATGTTGCGAAGGTTGTAATGAATTGAGTTCGAAAAGAGACATTTCACAAGAATAAGCACGTTCGGCTACTCTAAAAAAGTAAAATAATGCATTTGCCGTTTTTGATGACTCATTCTCGAGCTCGAATGAGACTAATTTGTTACTAATTTAAAAACCTAACTGTTGAAGAGTTTTATCAACATCCTTTTTCAATGGGCTGAGAAGTTTCGAGCCCTCTAGGCGTGTGTTTGAAAATTCTATGTAAATTGTATGCCAAATTAAATTTTTTTTTTAGTTGAGAATTTGAAACTCAGTTTTCTTTGAGCGAATTTATGAACTACTGTGTGCTTGTCACATAGTGTGTAACAAATCGAGCTCAACATTAAAACTATGAACTTCTGTGTAGTTTTTGCACAATTTTTAACGAACGTAGCTTGAAAGGTGTCATTTGGCAAGAAATATTGCGTTCGACTCGTCAGAAATAGTAGGAAAAATAATTTTTACAATTTCATGACTCGTTTTTGAGCACCGGATGATACTATTTCTTTATCAAATCAAAAAATTAATTATACCCGAGTGTTCTCAATATTTATTTCCAGAGGCTTCTGATGTCTGGAGTACTTCGTACTTTTCTTTTAGAATTTTTCTGAAATCTTAATCTAGAGCATACATTATTTAGTTGAAGATGTTGAATGTAGCTTTTACAGACTTGAACTATAAACTAATGTGTACTTGCTGCACAATGTGTAACGATTTAAGCACGACAAGTGCCATTGGACAAAAATTAGCACGTTCGACTTGTCTAAAATAGCCGAAAAAATTAATTTTTTCTTAAGCTCAGATGAAAATTATTTTTTACTATTTCAGAAACTGAATTGTGTCAAAGTATTCATGACATTCTCTAAAAATAAGTTGATGTGTTTCAAGTACGTCTACTCAGACGTGTGTCAGCGGGTATTTTTACAGTCTGAAAATCGTCGTATGATGACGCCAATGTACCAGCAAATAAATTATCACGCCAAAGTCGTCAATATTGACGTGGGTTGGCTCATGAAGGACTGCTTTGATCTCTAGACTGGAGTCGTCTAGCGAGACGTGTACCAGCAAATAAAGAACAGGGGTCAACAATGACGTGTGTTGGCTAGTCAGGGGAAAAACACGTGTGATCCGGAGTCGTCTATGTAGACGTGTACTACACACGTGTAGAATGCCAACGTAGATAAGGAAAGAAAAAAGAACTTTTGTTCTCACTGCGTGTAGCAATGGCAATTTCTAATAAAATTATCGAATTAGTAGTTCCCGTTTACTTAAGAATGTACAATTTTCTTTTCTCGCTCTAATTCATGCGCGACGGCGCTTGCACGGAGATAACTTTTATTTGTATAAAAGCAATGCGATGTAGAATTAAAATTGAAATGTCCAACGAGCTTAGAATTATTGTATCAATTTTTAGAGGGGACGGGTAAATAACACCCCTTTCAGTCAAGTTACATTTTAAATGCTTAGATATTAATTTTTGTTTTTACGCAGTCGCTTGGAGCGAAAAACGCAACCAAGCACACCCCGCGAAGATGCACTTGTCGATGCGGACGAGCGAACTGTGTTATTTGGATGGAAATTCTCATTTTCCTTTATTTTTTTGGATTTTGAAAATGCCATAACTCTGACAATTTTGCTTTTATCAGAAGAGTCATGAGGATAAATCGTATATAAAAAAATTTCAAAATGCTCCCCCTCTTTCATTTTTGATCCAAAACAGCTGGGTAACGAACTCGACTTGTATTCTTGGTCTCTCAAAAGGGGTGCCAAAGCACGATCAAATATGATCATCCTTTCGAAAGTTATCGATTTCACAGATAATTTTTCATTATTTTTTGTGCGATCTAGAATGGAATTTTCGATTTTTTGAGAAAATTCAAAAAGTAAAATTCACGATCTTGTAGGGCTCCTAAGAAGAAACATTTTTGCTCTCTGACTTTCTTTTTCATTTTGCGTTATTTGGCTGAAAATTCTCATTTTCTTTTATATTTTTGGATTTTGAAAATGCCATAACTCTGACAATTTTGCTTTCATCAAAAAAAGTCATGAGAATAAATTGTTTCATTTTGCACCTACTACAAGAAACCGTACTTACAATTTTTGAGTCTTGGAAAAAAAATCCCAAAAAAAATGTTCAAAATGCTCCCCCCCCCCCCGATTTTTTATCCAAAATTGCTGGTTAACGAGCTCATCCAGTCTTTTCGGTCCCTCGAAATGTGTGCCAAAGAGCAATCCAATCCGATCATTCTTTCGAAACTTATCGAGTACACAGATTACAGACTACAGACTACAGACAGAGAGACAGACAGAAACCTTCGTAAAAACCATTTTTCATGACTCAGGGGGTCTCAAAACGTGGAAATTTCATCAAATCCGCGAAAGTCAATTTTCACATAAAACCAATACCTTCTCATTCAAAATGAGAATGTAAAAAGTGGACACGACATGTTCGTTTATGATACGTGAGAGAAGGGAGCAGTCCAACCGACCGATTACGAAATGAATTCGCACGAGTTGCCAACCCCCGAAGCGACCATTGCCTACACGCCAAACAACTCGGCTGTCATAGAAGTTTCCGAAGTAGGCAATGGAAACATGTGTTCGGGTTGTCCTGCAAATAACGCAGAGGACCTCTCACTGCCGACAGTGTTGTTGAAGACGCGACCGGAAATGTGGATTCATCAGCATCCAACACCGACGAGCCTGTCAGGGGGACGGCTGAAATATTACCCGGTGAAATCACTCAAAATGAGACCGTTTCCGAACCCGTGTAGAGGAATCATCAAATGAACCGTCGATCTCTCATCACTTTAAAAAGTGCCCTTTGTTGACGGTTGACAAAGGAAGGCTGCTGGACGATCAAAATAAAAGATTCAAATCCTTCATCGACTTCGAGTGCGCATTGTGCAATGAGCGCAAGACTGTTCGCTACAAGCGCAAAAATCCAAATACAATGGATATAAATGAAGCAGCAGCCATTGGAACCTTGATGTCGGGAATAGGACATTATCAGTTTGAGGAACAATTAACAGCAATGAATGTGTCAGCTCCGACCGAGAAGGCATATGCTGCCAAACGAGATGCAGCTGCCCATGATTTGAAAGCGTCCGCGAAAGAAACTATGAGCCGATATCGAAAGCGAAAAAGCCCTTGTCCAAGAAGCTGGCGACTACGTAGAGGTGACAGTCTCTGGAGAAACGCGAAAAGTTCCTTGCATCACGGTACTTGCCGATGGGAGTTAGATAAAGCGCTACGATGAAAAATATTACAACTCACCTTGTGGCATGGCAGCCGTGATCGGAGCAAGGACGAAAAAAGTGCTGGACGTCCACGTTTGAATAAGCGATGCGCCGTTTGCCAAACAGCCGAGAAAAAAGGCATGCGTCCAAGAGAGCACGATTGCTATAGAAACTTCGATAGCAGTGCTTCGTCGACGAGCATGGACAGCAAGTAGATTGTGGAATGCTTTGACGTTTTCATCCAAAAGATAGACTGTCGGAATCATCTGATGAAGAATGTATCTAAAAATGTTTCAAAAGTGGGCGGCATGAAACAATTACACAGTCCGTCGAGCCGTGAAATTTCCGCAAAAAAAAATCATCAAGTCCAAGGCCAAGGAAGTCGTTGAAGTCGTGGAAGCTGCCTTTGCTCGACGCGAAGCGGAAGACGTCGATTCCGCAACAAAGGTCGCAAATTTACAAGTAGACATTTTGTGCGTACCGTATCATCTCTTTGGCGATCACGGACACTGCTCAGGTCGTGGCTTCAGATGTGAAAATAACCTTGACGAAGAAGAGGTTAATCACGTGCCAGACCTGGAAAAACTGGGACTGTTTTCTCACATCTACGAAATTTTCCAGCGCCTTTTGCCTTCAGACGAGCAACATTGTCGAGTCTTTTAATGTGATTATATCCAAAGAGATTCTAGGCAAGCGAGTCGATCAGTCCAAATGAGGAGCATATTACGCTCGGGTCTGTTCAGCAGTGACCCAACACAACACGCAAAGATGTGCCTCGGCCTTGTACACGAGCATGTCCAAGACCGTCCCTAATGTGGTTCTCGCTAACGAAGAGCGAAGAATCGACAAAGTTGCGTGCAATGCCGAATATCGCAGGGAAAATGGTGGAAAGAAACGTCCGTAATCTACGAGGGAAACGGACTCTCATTATGTTCCTCGATCGCAGCAACCTGATAATACGAAGAGCGAACTAGAGCTTATCAAAGTCGATCACATGAAGCGGTTCATCAGACAGGCTCAGGATCGACTGAACATCGAGCGAAAAACCAGAGGGCAGAGTGATTCTCCTCAATGGTTCGCCGTCCGAAAATATCGAATCACGGCATCCAGTTTCGGTCGATTCGGTTTTCTCCGTCCCTCGACGCATCGCGGTGCAACCCTCAAGTCCCTGACCTTTCCCAAAATGAAGGAGAATCCTGCCATGTCGTATGGGTGACGAAAAGAAAGGATCGCCAAAGACTCTGCAGCAGAGAAACTGCAAATTGACATCGAGGACTGTGGATTGTTCATCCACCCAGCTCATCATTTCTTGGGAGCATCGCCTGATGGAGTGATAGAGGAGGACGGTCTTGTCGAAATCAAGTGTCCGAAAACTGCAGAGGAATGTGATACGGAGGCAAGCATTTTGGCACTCGGGAGCATGAAAAAGCAGTTCGTTCAAGGCCATCCGTGGGTAGTAAAACCCAAGTCACATTTTCTCATGCAGTGTCAAGGGCAGCTACAGTGCACTGGCCGTAAATACTGCAAACTCGTCATTTAGTGCCTGAATGTAAAAAAATCATTCATGTCGAGCGGGACGATGAATTTTGACGTGAGTTCACGCTGCCTCGCTTGACTGACCTTTTTTTCGAATGGTTGCTTCCGGAGTTTCGCAACAGTCAACAATTGAGGAGGATGCCAATGGGGGGACCCTCCGCAATCGACGATATTCCGGAAAGAAGCACCTATGAGAGCGGCGAGAGAAGAGACCATCCCCAGTCCAAGAGGAGAAGAGTCGCCCCTCCAACAGTAATGTCAGCGGTAAATGAATCGGAGGAAGAAGACATCGTCGTGACTTCCCATGACTCAAATTACCAACTTACTTCAAGAGATTTGGCCTCGTTCAAGCATTTTTACGATACGGGTGATCTCAAAACGACCCTTGAAGCCCTTCAAGAAATCGTGCTACCGCTTAAGAGTGATCTCGACGACAAAACCTTGGCCGTATTTTCGCGGATCGTGAGAGAGACGACCGACTTCATCACTCACAATCCCTTTTACATTAATGATGACAACGTGCTGTCAGCGTGTGTCAAACCGGATTCAGGATAGTACACGCGCCGCCCCCAAACGAGGTGCAAAGTCCAACCGTGCAACCTCCTCGAGGTGCACCTCGGGGAACACTAATGCCGGTGGCAAAAAGCAATCCATATAGCTTCTTTTAAAAAAATTCCATTTTTGCTCGCGCGAACAAAAATGGTTCAGTAACGTCAGGCCTAACGCTAAACTTAGTTCTATCGTGCGGTGAATCCATGCAAGGAGTTGGCGTCTCTGGGGTGTCTGCATTTACTTTTTGATTTTAAAAGAGGCGTCCAAAAAAGAGGATCAGTAATCGAAATTTGAGGGTTATTTGACAAAAGACGAAAGTTTGCGATGAGGAGCGCAACTGCCAGAGTCGTCTATCGAGACGTGGGCTGGTAGGTTGGAAAAACGGGGGAGGTGCAAATACTCTCAATTGCATGACTTATTCATATTTGAAATATAAATACCAGAGTCATCTATCGAGACGTGAACTGGTTCGAATGAGGATGAGAATCACAAATGCGAAGTACAACTGCCAGAGTCGTCTGTTGAGACGTGGGCTGGTAGTTCAAGACGAGAAAACCAGACTCGTCAATCCTGACGTGTCTTGGTAGGTTAAGAAAACGCAAGAGCTGAAGATGCTTTTAGGATTGGGAAATTTCCGAATGTGGAAAATGAATGACAGAGTCGTCTTCCGAGACCCTAACTGGTTCGAAGAAAAATTAGAGGTCAGGTGAGAAGTACAATTACCAGATTCGTCTATCGAGACGTGAGCTAATTCGAATAAGAATGAGAATACGAGATGAGGAGTACAATTGCTAGAGTCGTCTATCGAGACGTGGGCTGGTAGGTTAGGAAAACACGCGAGCTGGAAATGCTCCAAAGGGTGGGATCTTTCCGATTATGGAAAATCGTTACCAGAGTCGTCTATGGAGACGTGGACTGGTAGTTCAAGACGAGAAAAACAAGAGTCATCAATCCTGACGTGTGCTGGTGAGTTGGGAAAATGGAAAAGATGCAAATGGTTTTGAAAGTGCGATTTCCCTGAATTTGTTAACTTAATACATGACTCGTCTTCCGAGACGTGATCTGGTTTGTACAACGACGAGAATTTGAGATGACGAATACAACTACCAAAGTCGTCAATCCTGACGTGTGCTGGTAGGTTGGAAAAACGGGGGAGGTGAAGGTACTCTAAACAGTAGGACTTTTCCTAATTTGAAATAGAAATACCAGAGTCGTCTATCGAGACGTGAGCTGGTTCGAATGAGGATAAGAGTTCGAGATGAGGAGTGCAATTGTCAGAGTCGTCTATCGAGACGTGGGCTGGTAGGCGAGGAATACACGAGAGCTGCAAGTGCTTCCAAGAGTAGTATTTTTTTTCGAATATGAAAAATTAATACCAGAGTCGTCTGTCGAGACGTGAGCTGGCTCAAATAACAATGAGGATTCTGAATGCGAAGTACTAGTGCCAGAGTCATCTATTGAGACGTGGGCTGGTAGTTCAAGATAAGGAAACCAGAGTCGTCAACCCTGACGTGTGCTGGTTCGTATGATTTTAAGATTTAAAGATGTGAACTACAACTACTAAAGTCGTTTATAGAGACGTGGGCTGGTAGTTCGAGACGGGAAAACCCAGAGACGTCAATTTTTACGTGTGCTGGTAGGTTGGGAAAGGGAGAGAGATACAAATACTTTTGTAAGCCGGATTTTTCTAATTTCGCAAAAGAAATACCAGAATTGTCTTTCGAGACCTAAGCTGGTTCGAATAACGACGGGAGTAAAAGATTAGGAGAAAAACTACCAGAGTCGTCTATTGAAACGTAGGCTGGTAGTTCAAGATGAGGAGAACCAGAGTCGTCAATCCTGACGTGCGCTGGCGGTAGGTTGGGAAAACAAAACAGATGCAAAGACGGAAGTTGGATTTTCCTCAATTTGGACAAGAATACCAGAGTTGTCCTGCGAGACGTGTATTGATTCATATAATCAAGATTAACAGATTTGAAGTACAACTATTAGAGTCGTCTATAGAGACGTGGGCTGGTAGTTCGAGACGAGAAGAACCAGAGTCGTCAATTTTGACGTGTGGTGATAACTTTGAAAAAGGAGGGAGATGCAAATACTCTCGTCAGTCGGATTTTTCGAATTTTAGAAAAGAAATACCAGAGTCGTCTTTCGAGACGTATGCTGGTATATCGCTTTTTTTCGTGACAAAAAATCGATAAATTTTTGTGTTTATAGCGGAAGGACAAATGAAATTCTGAAGTTCACAAAACGATACGACTATTTCCACCCTATCAAAATCGTCAAATTGGGCGTGTTTTGACATTCAATTTCTAACCACTATTGGGAAGGTCGCAGCCAGAGTCGTCTAACGAGACGTGAACTGGTCTTCGGTAGCGACTCAAGTCAACCAAGCTATATTCATACGAAGGGCCGAGGCTGCTCAAGGACCCAGATGCAGCTGAAACGGTAAAAAGGAAAATTTTCCATTCTTAACTTTTAACGATATTCTTATAGCGGCAATATACGAAACAGGCAAATATTATATCGATTTCCATAAATTTCATTTTTAATTCGATTATCTGTTTCTTTATGACTTCATAAAGGAGTTCAAAAAAGTCGAAAAAATTTCAGTAAAAATGCGTCAAATGGAAATAATAATAATAATGAATCTTTATTAGGTTGTCAACCAAGAAACAAAATGTACAAAAAATATATTTAAGGTGGATCCAAAAAACAACTCAAAGGGCGAGGTACAGCTTACAGCTGCTTTTCAACCTCACCCTATAAAACTTAATTAAATCCAACTTAATTTTAACTAACTTTGCATGAGACTCTTTCTTTTCGTCTTTCTGGAATACTTCTTTATACTCTCTCCCTCTTACGGGTTTGAGAGTTTTTACATAACACCTTCTCCTCTTTATTTACTAACTTCTCCTTTACATAACCTCTCCAGAGTGCGAGGCGGGAATCGAACCCGCAACCAGAAAGAGTGGGTCCAAGGCTCATGCCTTAGCCCCCACGACCAACTCGAGTCAAATTGAGGTGTTATGGCTTCGCGGCGCATGCTCTGATTTAAAAAGGTAAATAACAGGAAGATTTCTACGGCTCACTGTGAATGTATAGGCCGCAAAGAATAGAAGAGGAAGCGCTGGTAAAGAGAGAAAGAACCTCAAAATCAATCATTTTTCTGAGTTTTTACTCATCATATTTCATGAGAAGTTGTACGAAATTTGAAATATGCAAAAAGTTATATTTTCAACTTTTTCAATTATTGATGTGTAATAATCATTGATGACTGTACCAAAAAAATTTGCACATAATCGAAAATGTTCTGAATATCTCATGAATAAGTCCTAATTTGTTTTAAATTATCAAAGGAAAAAATTCTTACACAACACGATTACCCGATAGTTGGAGAAGTAAAATAAGTGTAAAAATCCTTGATAATCATATGCGAAAATTTAGGAAAACATGATAAAAACGTTGAAAAAATTTCACCAAAATTTATTTATTTTTCTCCTTTCTACATATCAAATAACATAAAAAATTAAACTAATAATGTAATTTGGGAGTTGAAATATATACAATTCAAAATTTCCAGACATACGTAAAAATCAGTTGCGATCATGAATGAAGAATATTTTGTTGAATCGAAATCGTATTAAAAATGTTATAAGATACTAATTATTTGTTAAATTTTGTCAGTAACAAAATTCTTTTCACCTAATCATGACAAAAAAGTAAGAAAAAATAAAAAATTCCAATAAAAACTGAAAAATAATTCCAAAATGTTCCAAAAATCTCTTAAAAAGAATATAATTTTTTTAAATTCTGAAGCAAAATGTTTTTTCAAAAATAAAATTACAAAAAAATTGTAAAATTTGAAAATGTTTGACTGTAAAATTTTATAAATAACGATATATAATTTATGTAAATTTTACAACAACAATTTTTATAAAAACTTACATGAAAATTTTAATTTGCTAATGAAATGTATAAATATTATTAATGATCTTCTTATTTATTTATTGCTTCAATGTCAAGGAAACTAAGAACGACAGTACCAAGCATATACAAAATGTATAATTTAAAAATTTTTACTAAAAAGGTCGTGGGCTCCAGGAATTGTTTTAGAGAAAATAAGAAACACGGTTTATTAAAAGCTAAACTTGATAATGCATCAATTCTGATCCGAAATGATCCAAATGAAACTGTGTCATCAGGTGATTCGGAATCAGAGTCATTTAACGATGCGTCGAGCGAAATGCTGAATTCCGAAACAGATAAGTCCCTTGACAGGTTAGTAGCTTCTACAAGGAAGTTTATAGATTATAGATTTAATGCTTTCACGATGATCCGTTATGATGAAATGAGGTATTTCGGGTTTCGATTGTGTACAAAAAACTACAAAATTTTTCGACGTTTCGCGAACGTTGCAGCTCGCATCTTCAGGACTGGCCTAAACATGCGACTAGACGAGTCCTGAAGATGCGAGCTGCAACGTGCGCGAAACGTCGACAAATTTTGTAGTTTTTTGTACACGATGATAACCCGAAATACCTCATTTCATCAAAAAAGAAGTTAGATAAGCGAGTCTGCTGAATAGACCTCAAGTATTATATGCTAACTCAAGACACCCAAATAAAGCCACTCTGTTCAACCACATACAAGCATTTACGTTCTTGACCTATCCTCATAATCAACAAACGTTTTCAAAACCAACTTAATACGTACTCCTAACCAAAAACTCCAAACGCTTTCGGTTTGCCCTAAAACGTTTCAAAACGTTTGCACAACGCTTGTATGATATCTGAGGAGATTTAATTTTTCTTTTTTGAAGGGAACCCACAATATATCCACCAGGAAGTATTTTTTAAGTCTTCTTTTTTTGTTTTTTTTTCTTTCTGGTAAAATGTTGAGTCATCCATAATAATTCTTGGATGTCGTTAACATTGCCTTAATTACTGGTTACTTGAAGGTCTCATCTTATTCTCGCTGTTTAATCAGTTTGAAATCAATTGCATGAACTTTTACGTTTTTTTTCAAAACTATTGAGGAACAAATTTACGTCATTATTATATAGTGCTATTGGATAAAATTTTCTTAGCAACTGGTTTAAGAACGTATATTGATTAGTATGGTATTAAATATTTCAGAAATCTACAATAGATTCTTAAGGTGTGAAAAAAAACAATGGATCAGAAGGGTCGCAGTAGTGTCATGAAAGTTCATTAACGAATACTAATTCTCCAGGTTTGTAAATTGATCAAAAAATATTTTGCATGTTCCGTGATTGCAAGTTCACATTTACAACTCACAAATATATTTCAATATTTTCACTATAAAATAAAAAACATTTCTCTTTATGTAGAAAGCAGTATTTATTCAAGCACTAAAATTGATGATACATCAATCAGAGAAAATAACAATGCGAAGGAAAAAACCTCAGCTCAAGATGCTGTGAATAATAAAATCCACAAACTGCAAGTTGATATAAATGCTGCAGTTTTTAAAAAATGCTGGGCTTGCCAGTGATGAGTTAAGGGGGGAGATACCTTCAGGAAGGGTGAAATTAGTCAATTTTAAATTATGTTTTTCAATGTGATAAAATAACTAGATCATTAATTGATTGGAACAACTTTTTGTTACATTGTTGAAGGGTTAAAAACATGTGATTTTATTTTTTCTTTCACAAATTGACGGTCCTGCAGAATATTTCTTCAAGGGTCTGCTCCGAGGCATCGAAAACTGCTGCAGCTGTCAAAATATTTCCATTCGTCTGAGATGAAAAAGGTCTTTATGTTCGATTACTGATATGGTAAAGGAAAGGATAAACCTACCAAATAATAAAAAAGTTGAAAATAAGTATTTATATCGGCTTTTCAATCGAAGGTCTGGATTTTCAACCATTTTTTCAACAGTTGTTACCCCAAAAAAATGATATAATAACCCGATATCTTCAAACTCATAGATTTATCCTTCCGATGGTACTATAAAGAGAAACCCCTGAAAATTTCAGCCTAATCGGTCAATAACTTTACAAGTTACAGCACGAGCAGTTTTTGAATAGACAGTTTTGAGATAATCACGTTCAAAGATTCGTTACGGCATAACTCACCTGATTAGTGACTCTGACCTTCTTGGCAATATCTCTATAAATATTCAATATTACACTTTCTCCTCTTTCAAGTATAGTTTCAACATATTATACATTCAAAATACAAGTAAACAAATCGATTTTTTTGGAAATTCTAAAGTTATCTCCCCCCTTGACAAAGCACATTGAGACATTATTTGGAGAATTAGAGAAACAAAGGAATCGTCTCCACGCAATAAAATAGAAAATTACCGTAAAAACCACCACAGGAAAGAAACAGAGAAAAGTCTTATTTAATTGAAATTGGCCACCCAGAGGTTGTTTCTAACTTGGAGGTTCGTGAAAAAGTTGGTAGGCCAACCATTGAAAAAGATAAACCAGAGTTACTAAAAAGTTTCATTAAAAATTCTACGTTTATCGCGTCAACTGACGAGAAAAGGCGCCATAGAGCTCTGCAGGCTGGCGACACTTATGTAACCGATCTTCTCCAAACTGGAATATTTTTTTCTAGTTGCAAAAAAAGGGGACAAGTATTTTTGTATTTTTCGATTGGACCAAATATACAGGATTTGTGTTGCTTTCTAAGTAAACCTCTAAAACGACTGTCGGTCATCTGAAAATTAAAATACCTGATATTTTTGTAGTTTCCAAGATTTTTTATGGCTTCTTTGTGTTTTTTGATGTAGGTTCAGGTGTTATTTTTACTTGTCTTAACCATATCGAAGAATAATTATAATTCAGCTATAGGGGTATTTCCAATTTTGCTTCATGTGGAAATAAAAGAATAAAATCGATTTCTTTTACGAGACCTCATACCAATTCGATTCAAAATGCTTCTGAATTTGTTGCAAAGGTCCAGAGTACTGCAATAAGTTTAATTTATTTATCAGAAGAAGAAGTACAATCTTTCAGAGAGGAAAAGTTATTGGAATAGGGGAAAATCAAGGATCAACCAGGAATCCAAAAGACTCACGTTTCGGAGTCTGTAAAAGAAAACGGTAAAATAAAACTTTTTACAGGTCGAACTTCACAAACGACGCTGGAAGAAGTAAAAACAATAGAAAAAAGAATGTAAACAAGTCAAAATAACAGTAAATCTATTAAAATAGACAAGAGTTTTCCATAAAAACTAAGTGAAAGACAATAAACATGAAACCAATTGAAAAGTGTAAATAAAAATATAATTACTGGCTTACTGAAATTTTTTTGATAAATAAAAAAATGTAAGAATGTTATTTAAGACTCAATTATAGTAATACTGTTATCTGAAGAATATTTTTGTTTGATTGAAAATAATTTACTAGAAGACTCGTGCAAACAAACGCAAAAAGTGAAAAAAATCGATTGTATGTTTTTATTTCCATACGACACAAAAGTGGAAAGTCCCATACAGCTCAAAATTTAGGTCTTGGGAGCAGCTGTTTGTGAAAATATAGCATTTTCCATGGCGTTGGGCGCGTGATTCAAAGCGAGCAAAATTAACTATCATTAGAAATAAAATAGATAATTATTATGATTTGCACATGAATGTCGGAAATGGCGTAATTTGTGATTAAAGTTAGAAATATAATAATAATACGTATATGTATTTTGTAAATAATAGATCATTTTTGCGGAATATAAAGGGGAATATTCTTCACAAAATATACGTATTATTATTTTATCTCTAACCCTAATCACAAATTAGGTTATTTCTGACATTAGTCCGCGAATTATGATAATTACCTATTTTATCTCCAAAAATAGTTAATTTTGCCCGTTTTGAATCACGCGCTAGACGGTGGCCAATGAGGACCGCTGCGCCGGGCAAGCGCAATATTTACATGCCCAAGTTGGGATCACTACATTGATCAAAGTGCAATCTCTAAAATAGACCATCCTGAAGCAGTTTCTTTATCTAGCCCCACATATAGAGTTGCTCTAAGGAGAGTTGGAACATGTGTTTCTGATTAGTAGGACCAACCAGAATAAGGAAGTCCTTATTAGAGCGCGCCTTTCAATTTGAATTTATCTTCCTCTTCCTTTGGAAATGAATACATAAGAAGGAACAGTTGCAAAAATGTTTTTAAGCATTAGGAAGTAAAATTACGGTATTCTGCGATATTACTATTTGAATGAAAAATGGTGCCAGGATCAAGAAATGCTTACATGCAAAGGATACTCGGTTCAAATTTCAAAATCAAATATTTCACTCAATGAATATTATAACTGAACTTCTTGTTTCGCTTTATAATTCATCTGTTACAATAATAATTTCTTTTTGAGCAAATTATTATGTAACTCTACTTTTATCAAGTAGAATGGAAGTATTTAATTTTGAGGTTAGAGTTTCTTCGAATTTTCGTGCACATTCAAATATACTAATCGTAAGAGAGAGAAGTTTTAAAATTATATAAATATAAAAAAGAGACCTGCTGGCAGGAATAAATGAAGCAAATGTATGTTCATTATAAATTGGTGTACCTTTGTTATTTGAATTTTATTGATAATAGAGATTTTTGCTGCAGGTATTTCGAAACGAATTCTCCTCTTTGACGATTCACAACAAAGAACAACTTTGAATTGAGGTTGAGTTGGTTTGACAGCCTTTCCTGATACGCGCATGCGATTTGTGACGATTTCCTTATTCCAGTTGGCTCTAGTCGAGTGGTAGGGGAATACGTGTCCCAACTCTACCTGGAGGAACTCTCTACTACCACATACATAGCAATAAGGAGTGGGAAACAGTACTCATCTACTGCTCCAACCCACTCTGCAGATTTCGAAAAACTTTTGGAAATAGAGAACTGTAAAGAATTCATGATGACCAGTGATAAGAATTTCTCGGTACCCTGTTGTAATGGATAGCGCTATCGCTATCTCTCCCCCATGCATCAAGTATCTCCACCCCATGCATCGAGTATCTCTCATTCATGCAACGGAAGACACTATCGCTATGATTACGCTAAGGCCATGATCATGAACACTATCGCTGCATATATAGAACAGCCTCTCATTCATGGGAATTAGTCGTATTCTTAGTCTTAGACTTGTACCATTAATGAAATAAAGTTGGTCGTATCGAGTGAATCGATGCGACGTATTTAAAATAAATACTATCTTGTCTC
>WSXT02134587.1:0-10621 GCA_011762715.2 Neuroterus valhalla
TCCCGTCACTTTACCCCTCCCCCCCCCCCCCCCCCCCATCTGCCTCTTGCTTGCGTTTCCTTATCTCATATTCCCAATCCCTCATAGCCTCTAATTCCTTCTGCTCCTATGTTACATTCTCTAAAAAACTCCCATCTCATTGTAACACTTTCTCGCTAACTCTCCTCTCTTTCCCTCGGTTTGTTTCTCTTCAAATGTCCACGCTCTCCTTTCTGCTTTCGTTCTCAATTTATCCCTTCGAAACTTTTCTCTTACCACATAACCTGGCGTTTTTCTCTCTACCCCTGATGTCTATCTAATATATATCTCTTGTAACTTTTATATCTCCTTCCATCCCCACATCTCTGCTCCATAGCTCAATACCGAACATCCTAGCGCATCAAACAACCTGATTCGTCTCTTTCAATTCTTTTTTAAACCTTCTCTTCCCTATTTCTCATATCTGTTCCATTACCCCCGCTGTTTTTTCAATCTTTCCTCTGATATGCACTTCATCTGCCCTATTCGCTTGCACGATGATACAAAAATATTGAAACTCCTTTACTTCCTCTAACTTTTCACCTTTCTATCTCGCTATCCTTGTCTTCTTCCTCCCTCCCCCTTTCCTAAACCTAGTTTCCTTAGTTTCATCCGTATCAGTTTTTCCTATTAGGGTATTTTTTCAATCCCGTAATTAAACCTGCCATTCCTTGCTCACTCCGCATACGCCATTGTGTATATTTTTTCTCCGCCTAGCCGTGACCCCCATCCTTTCCTCTTCATCTCCTCCACCAAATCCGAAATGAATATATTGAATAGAAGTGGTCTTAGCGGAAAACCCTGCCTCACATTTCCGGCTAACCAAAAACTATATCCTATCTGATCTCCCAACCTAACCTTACTTTTTTCCCCTCTAAATATCTTAGTTATTCTTTTTCTTAAACCTTCTCTATCCATGTCCATCTATCATACCCCCCTTCTTCTCTTCTGCTTCTTCTATTTATAAAATAATTTAGCACATAACCATTATCTATCACTCCTATACCTTCCCTAAACACTCTCAGATTTGGTGTAATGCTTCTTCTCCTCCTCTACTTCTCTCTTTAACCTCTCTGATACTATTGACATGTATATCTTATATAATGTCGGTATCAGCGTCACCTCTCTATAATCTTTAATCACTCCTCCTTCCCCTTTTTTACTGTTGGTACCACTATCCGTTCTTTCCATGTTCCTGGCTACCCCTCCCCTCTCCATACCCAGTTATACTTTATTTAGACTCACTCATTCTATTCCTCTCTCCCCCATGTTTCCAAACTTCATTAGTCATTTCAATTACACCTGCTGCCTTCCCCTTTCCAACAACCCTACTGCCGTATATACCTTCCTTTGTGATGTCCTCTTCTTGGCCTTTTCCCTCCCCTCTTTTCCTCATTTCGTTATTTTCTTTTCTACTACTCCAAACAAATCCTTAAAATATTCTTTCCATCCTACCATTTCATTCTCCTGATTAACCGTTTTCCTTTTTCTCTCTCTATTTGCAACTTTCCGTACTTCTGCATCCGTGTTAGTCTTTTCTTCCTCTTTGAACTCTTTCTTTTCCTCCACTTTTCTTGTATCACATAACGCACTGTACTCCTTTGTTCTTCTGTATTCTTTCGCACCAACATCCCCTTTTCTCCATTTCCTCATTCTCTTTCTAACTCCCTTTTCTCTCTCTCTCTCTCTACATTTCTTATACCAGCTGTCTCTTTTTCCCCCTTCGCTAATTTCCTTCTTAACAGTGTCATCTGATATTCTTTTTATCTTTTCTATCACCATTTCCATCTCTTCATTTACATTTCCTCCTTCCATTTTCACCATCTTTATCTTCCTATAAATTCTACTATTCCCTACTACTATTCCCTTCTCCTAATCTTCTCTCTTTCTTTTTTTCCTTTGCTGTTCTCCGCTCGCCTCCCCCCCCCCCCTCTACCGTTTCTAGCCTTCTAATGTTTATTTGACCTCATCGTCAACAATTACCTAGTCTTTTACTGTTCCTTTCTTCCCCCTGTATAAATGTGCTCTCCTTTCTCATCCTCCTGCATATTCCCGTTAGGAAAAAAAAAACCTCCTAGTTCATTCAATCTATTGAGTATATCCTTTCCTTTTTGTTCACTACCTTGTCTTTGGAGTTCCTGCTAGTCCCATCTCCTTCTTCTCCCTATCCTTTAACTGCTTTTTCTCCTATTACAATAAAGTCTCCCCCTATGATTTTATTTACACCCTCTCCTTTTCCATCCATCAACTTCCCTAACTCCTCTGATCTTTCTCCCATATACTAAGGTTTTTTTCATACTTGTTATACCCATATATGTATGAAAAAGACACTTTTATGCGCTCTCTATCCACTCCTGTCCTTTCTGTACCTCCATACACTTACTATCCTCCACCTCTCGCCTCCTGACCTTATCTCTGCTGCTATTAATCCTGTTTTCTGTTCCTTAAGACGATTCCCATCTTTCTTTTTTGCCATCGAATCTTTCCTCATTCCCATCACCATTCCTTCTATCATCAACTCCCATCTGTATCCTTTCGGTAGCCTTTGTTTTGATCTCCCCCACCCTCTATCTTGTAACTATGTATCCAACATTACCACGACTTCTCATTGCCGAAAATCTTTCAAAAATTCCCTATTCTTTCTTTCTAATTTAGCTGCATTCCAATAAAGTATTCTTCAACCTTTCTTTCTTTTATTACTTTCCATCTCTTCCGGCCTGAATTTCAAATATTTTCGAAACGATTCAATTCCAAATTTGATTCAAACCGGGGATTAAAATCTTCTAAATTCACTATACTAAATATACGGTATTAAATCCATTATGGAACGCTTAAAATTTCTAAAATTTCAATTCACAATTTTGCATTCTCAACGAAATATATTCATTTTTAACCAGATAGTTGAATTTTTATCCAGAAAGGTCTATTTTCGGCCCAAGAAGAACTTCCAACAAAATTAAATCATTTCTAACAAGATCGTTGCATTTTTAACACAAAATGAAACCAAGTAGTTGAATTTGCATCGAAACAGTTAAATCCTTAACCAAAACAGATTAATTTTCAAAACAGTGTCATTTTCAAGTAACATTGACGTTCTTCCTACGAAAGAGTTAAATTTTCAACACAAAGATATGATATTTCAACCAAAAAGCAATGATAAAGCAAATAATAGAATTTTAAACCCAAAAACACAAGTATCCAAAAAAGCCACAATTTTCCATAAAGAAGATGAATTTCCAAAAAAAATTAATGAATTTTCAACAAAATAGTTCAAATTTCATCCAAGAATGATCACATTTGTAGTCAATAATATATATATATCAATAGTTGACATTTCATCCAAGCAAGGCTTTAATTTTCTACCTAAAAGTCAAATCTTCAACTGAGTAGATAAATTCTTAACTAGATATCAAGTTTTCAACCAGAAAGACGAATTTTTATTTGAGTGATTGGATTTTTAACCAGAAAGAGCGAATTTCTAATAAAAAATGTAATAGCTAATAATTAAACCCGAAAACATTTCAATTTGAAAGAAAAAATAGTTAAATTCAACAAAAAGAGATGAATCTTCAACAAAATGAAAGAATGAAAACTTTTATCAAATTAATTTAATTAAACTAGTAATATTTCATATTTTAAACAAAAAAATTGATTCCAGATCAAAAATAGTTGAATTCATCCAAAAAAGATAAATTTAGAACGAGAAAGTCCAATCCTCAACTAAAAAAGATTAATTTCCAACGGAACAGTTGCATGTTTCACACCAAGGATTATAGAAAGAGATTGAGTTAAAAATCAAAAAGATGAATTTTTAACCAAGAAAGATTTTTCATCCAAGAAATTGTTGATAAAATAATAGATTTACTGGCATTTTTCACCGTTCCATATTCATAGGAAAATTCAAACATAAAAAATTTTATTTTTCCTTTATAAAATTATGACATTTTTCCATACTTTCTATTACAAATCGTCAAAATTGAAAATCTCCAAACGAAGATGATTCACGTTTGAATAATTGATATTTTCGGGATCAAATAAGTGGAAAATTTGAAACTTTTATTTCTGCAAGATTTCAAAGTCGGGATTTTTAAGTTTCAGGAATTGAAAAATTAAAATTTGCCTGATTCAAGTCTACAGAATCAAATATCTTGAAATTGTGACAAATTCAATATATCAAATCCCTCAAGACAGTAAGGATTTGATCTATTTTAATTGATAGGTTTGGATTCAAGTTCCTCAACTCCCCTTTCATTATTCTGCACAAAATGTTTTTATCCCAAAAAATTACTTTGAAACTGAATTCTATTTCTTGAAAAAATAATCGTGATTAAAGAAATTCAAAGATCACAAAATAAGGATACTTTCAAACGTGCTATTCATGAAGGCTAAAATCACTCCTGAATTCATTTGTGCTTCAACTTCGGTGCATTCTCAGCAATCAAAAAAAGATGTAAGAAATGGAACCTATGAAATATTGTTTCTGTGGAAAATAATTCACTGAAACTCGAAACTATTCGAAAATTGGCACTCAAAAAAAAACTGAGCAACAACAAGCACTCCTGGTACCTGATCTTTGTTTAAATTTATTCCGTCTAGCCAAATTCATTGACTGTTTTTCGAAACACATTTTTCGAAAAGATGAAATTATCGTCTCGGATCCTACATCTAAGGAAATAAATAGAACAATAAACGATTTTCTTATTTAGGTTTCTGAAGAACAAATAAAAGAAATCGCACCTGTGTCGACCCTTCAATCACCTCTGACTACGAGCGCGAGCTACTCGAACCTCACTCAGCGGGTGATATATCTCAAAATTTTAAAAATCGTTATTCCAAATATCAAAGTTTGGAAACGATATAATCGAAATCTATGATTCACGACGATTCCAGCGCTATATTCTCACAAAATTTCTATATTCTCACAAAATGAGAATATAGAAGCAATAATTACGAAAGATGTATGTTTGGCGATAATCGATACTCCAGAACAGATCTTTGGAATCCAGAAGAGAATCCATATTTTCCGGTTGACAATTCAATTGTTTCGTTGAGAATTCAACTATTTGGTAGAAGTGGATTTTTTTATATTAAAATTCATACTTAATCCCGGGAATGAAATTCGACTTTTTGGATTGAAAATTAAACAATTCAGTTGAATTTTCTTTTCTTTTGGGATGAATAATCTTTCTTTGTCGAAAATTGACCCTTTTAGGTAGAATACTCATCTTTTACAGTTTAGAATTTAACAATTTCCCAAAAAATCAATCATTTCTTCTTGAAAGACCATCATTTCGGTTAAAAAAAAATCAATTGTAATGCATTTTATCTTTTGGCTTGAGAATTCAACCATTTTCACATTTTTCAGTGAAAACCCCTCTTTGCTTGAATAAGCATTTTTTTCAAATTTAATTATTTTGGTAGATATTCTAACTATTAGGTTGAAAATTTATATTTTCTAATTGACAATTCAACTGATATTACTATTTTTTTCGACTGAACATTAATATTTCTGAATGAAGATTTAATAACTTTTCAATTTTTTGCTGAAAATTAATTTTTTCAAGTTGAAAATCTAATTATTTGCTGAAGAATTTATGTATTTTGCTGAAAATTCATTTCTTGTAATCAAGATTCATTCAGATGATTGAAAATTAAACAAAAATTCTTGAATTCAACCAAGAACGATTATTCTCAAACGAGAATCACGAATTTTCAACAAAAGAGTTAATATATCATCACTCAAAAAGAAATCCCAATAAAATAGTTAACTTTTTAACTAAACAGATGTATTTTCAACCAAATAACTGAGATGAGTTTTAAAATCAAGGAGATAAATTTCAAATGGTTATGTTTTCAACTATTTCGTTGAAATGAACTTTTTTGTTGTAAATTCATAACTTGATGTAAGAATTTCAGCTGTAAGGCTGGAAGTTTTTGGTTAAAAATTAAACAATTTGGTTGAAAATTCAACAATTCTGTAAGAAAATTCTCCTTTCAAAATTAAAAATGCAAATTTCTAGATAAAAACTATGCTGTTTTGGTGGAGGGTTCGAATAATTTGTTGAAAATGTAACTACATCTCTCCTTATACCCACTTTGTTAGAAGTTGGACGTCATTGTTGAAAATGTATAATTTTGTACGAAGTTCGTTTTTTTCGCAGAAAATAATCTTTTCAGTTGAAAATTGGACTAGTTTGTTGGAAATTCGTACTTGATATTTTTTAATCCAACCTCTTCGTCAGAAATTTGTCTTAATGGGCTACGAATACAACTATTCCAGTTGAAGATTCATCATTTCAGTTGAAAATTTATCTCTTTTTTTGAAAATTAAACTCTTTGGTTGAAATTGCAACAATTCTCTCGAAGAGTCATTTTGATTGAAAGTAAAAATTTTTTTTTTTTATTTATTTCTATTTTTGTAGATTCATTACTTTAGCTGAAATTTCATTTCTTTGATTTAGAATGCATTTTTTTGTATTTTCCTGTGTAAGTGATGGGATGTTAGAAAAATCCTGAAAATTCAAATTCCCGATAGTGTAAACTTCCCACAATAGAAAGTTCCCTAAATGATAAAATTCCTAATGGCATACAAATCCCGAATCGGAAATTTTTCTCGAATAATAAAATACCCGACCATTATATAAAATTACCATATTGTAATATTCCTAGAAGATGAAATTTCTGAGATTGGAAACAACCGGATTGGGAAATTCCCGAAGAATGTATTTCAGACAAAAACTGCCGAATTATAAAATATCGGACCTGAGAAAATTGTCCGAATGTAACAATTAAAAAAATTTTAGTTGAAAATATTTATTTATATTATTACTGTAATTCAGTATTTAAATAGATGAATTTTTTATTTCTCTTTGATTTGGATCAATTATTTTATTAAATTCACATTTCTCTTGGATTCCACTAAATTCACTGACATGTCATTCAATTTTTTCTTCAATTCACTTGAATTTTGTCGAGTTTTCCTTTAATTCTGTTCATTGTCCATTGGTTATGGATTTCATCACTTTCGTTGAAAATATAACTGTTTCGTTGAAAAGTTAACTATTTTTTTGAAATTTCTTTTTGAGTGATGATATATCAACTCTTTTGTTGAAAGTTCGTCATTATGGGTTTAAAATAATCGTTCTTGGTTGAATTCAAGAACTGTTGGTTAAAAATCTTCTTTGGTCGAAATTTCAACTATTACATTATAATTTATCTTGAAAAAAAAGAGTTTTTGAAAAGATAGTTTAATTTTTGATCAACTGAATGAATCTTGATTACAAGAAATGAATTTCCAACAAAATACATAAATTATTTAGCAAATAATTAGATTATCAACTTGAAAAAATTAATTTTCAGCAAAAATTGAAAAGTTATCAAACCTTCATTCAGAAACATTAATGTTCAATCGAAAAAATACTAATATCAGTTAATCATCAATTAGAAAATATAAATTTTCAACCTAATAGTTAGAATCTCTACAAAAATAATTAAATTTGAAAAAATGCACATTTAAGCAAAGAGGGTTTTTACTGAAAAATGGTTGAATTCTCAAGCCAAAAATAAAGAATTCATTACAATTGATTTTATTTTAACCCGAAATGATGGTTTTCCAAGAAGAAATGATTAATTTTTTGGGTAATTATTCAATTTTAAACTCTAAAAGATGAGTATTTTACCAAAAGGGGTCAATTTTCGACCAAGAAAGATTATTCATCCCAAAAGAAAAGAAAATTCAACTGAATTGTTTAATTTTCAATCCAAAAAGACGAATTTAAATCCCAAGATTGAGTATGAATTTCAATATAAAAAAAAAATCCATTCCAACCAAATAGTTGAATTCTCAACAAAACAATTGAATTGTCAACCGGAAAATATGGATTCTCTTCTGGATTCCAAAGATCTGGAGTATCGATTATCGCCAAACATACATCTTTCGTAATTATTGCTTCTATATTCTCATTTTGTGGTACCAATTGAATTTCATTCATATCGTTGGTCAAAAAGAATCTATTATTTCCCGAACGTCACATGCAATTCATCAAATATTCTTCAATTTTCAACATTTCCGGGAAAAAACATAGCGCTGGAAATAAATATATACCACCCGCTGACTGAGGTTTGAGTAGCTGTACTGTATTAGTTGAGCTGTACCCAAATCTATTCGGAAGTGCTGAGGAATAGGTTGAGAAGTCAGGTAAACGAGGGAGGAAGTATTCCACACAACCAGACGGGCTTTAGGAAAGGAATGGGAACAATTGAGCGATTGTGTGATTGTCAAGAAACGATGAAATAAAAGGATGGTGGGAGGAAACGAAAGCCCTCGAAACTCGATCATGCGCGCATAAATTCTAATTAAAAGCGAATGTCCGAAAAAGTTTATTGTAAGCGTTATAGTTAGGTAAGAATAAGTATTTTGTGCACTTATATAATTTATTGTGAAGGGAACGAAGCACCTTAAACTCGTAATAGCGAAGAGATTAAATACATCCATACAATTTAGAATAGTTGAAGAAAACTTTGGAAATCCTAGTAAATGGAAACCGCCAGTTAAATACAAAAAGAAAATAAAGAAACTCACCGAAAGGTTGTTTCGTTTTTGCAGTGGGGACATTATTTTGTTTCTGATTATCCCTGGCTTCATCCGCTTGACTTTTAAGTAACGTTGTGTCATCCGGAGGAGCTTTGGAACACAGTCTTTGAGCCTCCGCTAGAAGATTAAAATCAGCTGGCAAAAGTTCAGTCGCCAAAGCCAGCAAGTCGACTGTATTTTCACTAAGGGCTGAACTCTCTACCTCAATTTTCTTGAAAATTCTATTTGATCCATACGCTCCTATCGACCTCTGAGAAAACTGATTCAACAAAGCCTCTGGAGTTGGAAGCAGAGGTTCCAACATTTCCGGAACAGGTTCCTTATCATCCTTCTCCTCAAGTGTTTTCAATTCATCAACTAATTCTCGAGCTTCTCGAATCTTTTCAAGGGGATGAGAATTTTTATCCCATGATAGTAAAGAAGAAAGCTGCTGCATTCGAAGATCCAAAGTTCGTTTTTGTGTTTTACAAGATATTAAATTCTCGAGAAAAGTAACGGTTAAAACTGACAGAGGATTTCCTTCCACTTCTTCCTTTTTTTCTTCTTTAATCTTTGAAGATTCTATCTCATCTTTGGCTTTCTCTTTCTCCTTATATGTCTCACTAACTTTATTCTCTTCCTTCGTTTCCTCGTTTTGAGAAGTGATATGCTCCAGTAATGATTTCAAAGCTTCGGGATTGTTTTCTAAACAACTTTTAACGTGGTACAAACCATAGTTATGACTCGTGAGTAAAAGAAGAATATTCAAAGCAGTGTTCAGAACGTCCTGATGATATTTTGAAGCACTAGCAAGTATTTCTATGAGAGCTGCAAGAATTGCTAGCAGTGGTTCTTTGCTCGGAACTGAATGAGTAAGACCCTTTTCAAAAGGTTCTTTGGCGTCCTCTTCGACGAGGTTGATGTTGCAATCGCAGAGAGTTTCAAAAATACTGAGAATTTTTAATTGAACTCTGTGGTCCGTTGCATTTTTTAGAGTTGTGCACATCATCTCGGTGACGGGTGGATATTTTTGATCGGATTTAACTTGGGCTCGAGATGCTGGATTTGTGAGAGTGAGAAGCGTCGCTTTCATTGGAGCGTGACGCGCCAGATCAGACAGAAGTCCCAGGATTGGCAAATTGTTCTCTAGAGGATTCGCATGCAGGATTCCATCGAGCAGACATCTAGGAAAAATATGCTAAGATGTAAAAGAACCTCAAAAAAGGTACAAAAAATGTTTAATTTCTATCCTCTGAGAGAAATTAGTTGGACTTTTAACCCAACAGTTGATTTTTTGACTTACAAAACTGCATTTTCAACACGATACTTGAACTCTCAAAACGACAAGTTAATTTCGAACAAAAAATTTCATTCTCAACCAAGGAAGATCAAATTTGCAATCCAAATGCACAAACATTCAAGAAAGCAGTTTGATTTTCGATAGAACAATTACTTCAAAGGCGGTTCCATTTTCAACAGAGAAAGATGAATATCTAATCCAAAACAAAAAGTTGTCAACTGGAAGGTTTAATTTTCGAAACAAAATATTTAAACTTTCAACAAAATATATGAATTTCTGATCGAATACCTGGATTCGACGAAAAAAGATGACTTTTACAAAATAATTGAATAAAAGAACAACCAAAGATCAAATTTGCACCAAATAGACAAATTTGTAACAAATTTATAAATTCATGATTATTATTTATAAATTTATAATTTATTTTTCCTGGTTAAATGTTTAACCAGGAAAATCAGTTTTCGAACATGAAAGATACATTTTCTAACATTTATAGGTAAGTTTTCAACCAAAACACTGAATTAAAAAAAAATATATTAATCTTCTACCAAAAAAAAAGAATAAGTTTTTGAACAAAAAAGATTAATACTTAACATTGTACAGCATATAGACGAATCCGCAAAAAAATACAATAACAGGCGAATAAGGTGCAAATGTTACGAGCGCTCTTTCAATGAAATAATTACTTGAATTATTTTATTGAATCGTAACCAGAGCATCCAGTGACATTA
>WSXT02134598.1:0-10620 GCA_011762715.2 Neuroterus valhalla
AGCTTTCGCTCGAAAGCTCGTTTTTCAAATAAACTCACAGATCAGTAGATCAAAACATACCATCTACGTATTATTCCCTCCATTTTCTTGACAAAAAACGTATATAACCCCTTAAGACGTGGTTGACAGGTGCCGATTGTGTGGAGATATCAACGAATCCATAGAGCGTATTATTAATGGCTGTCGCGTAATGGCTCAGAGAAACGTCTGTGTATCATCAACCTACTTAGCCCATATTTAGGCAACCTATAGGCAACCAACCTGTACAACCAAGATCCATAATTATGGTGAGCTTAGGCATGAAGTAAAGGCAATATGGCGAACATAAAACATGTATCTATTCATCCTATTGTGATATCAGCTACAGGAAATGTGCATGCAAGATGCAATGAACATCTCGAACAGCTATGAATAAGTAAGGTACTCGCAGCGGCTCCAAATGCGGTTTCATTGGAAACCTGTCGCATTGTGAGGAATCTTCTTGACCATCAGGAAGTTTAAGACTAAAACGTCGTGGAGTAACATTTGGTAGCTCTAAGCAATCATCCATAGGTGACTTGTGTCACCTTCCTTCAACACACTCTGCCGCCCTGGAATGACAGCATCGTTGCAAGACGAAGTTTAAACTACACCAATAACCTAATATTGTTCTTACCAAAAAATCATCGCAACGAGTTTCTAACTTCGTTGTAAATTTTCAACAACTTGACTTCATCAAGCACTTGACTTCATCAAGCACTTGACTTAGTGCGTGACTGTTGATAAAATACCAGGTTTAAATACCCGAATTGGTATGTTGGTAGCTCTAAAAGAGCTTCCAGAAGTTACTTATGTTGCCTTTAATGCACTCTGCCGCTGTGGAATGACAACACTGTTACAAGACGAACTTCAAAAAACACTATACATTTTATATCTTGCCTATCAAAACATCATCGAATGGAATTCCAAACTTCGTAGTTGAGTTTTTAACATCTTGACTTTATCAGGCACTTGAAATACTGGGAAAGCAAATCCAAGATAAATTTCCGCCAACAAAATAACAATTGTTGGTATTATTTTTGATAATGGTAAAGAATAATTTGTTGGTAAATCTAAGAAAGCATCCAGAAGTGACGCAAGTTGTCTTCAACACACTCAAACGCTGTGTGACGACAACGCCGTTACCAGTCGAACTTTAAACCACACCATGAACTTAATATTGTGCCTGTTATAACACCTTCCAAACAAATTTCAAACTTCGTGGCTAATTCTCAATATCTTGACTTTGTCACGCACTTGACTTAGTCCGTGGCTGATGATAAAACACCGGGTGAGAAGACCCGAGATAAATGTTCGGCGAAAAAAATTATTAATATCAAGAGTAATTTTTTCTATTTTTCAAATTGATTTAACAGATTTTGCATCAGATCTTTTGGAACTGTTATACCGTTACACCGTAAATTGAGAAAAAAATGTCTTTTTCCCTGTAGAACTCTTTTTCCTTATCGAATATATCTTGCCAAGCAATCAAAGAGTTCTGAAAATAGAGAGTAAATTTTCAGATTGAAGTATCAGCATGACTAATTTCGCTATAATGATGAACAATGAATAAAAATTACTCGGTGGCTTGTCAGGACATATGAGTCTTCTAATTGTTGTCTTCCTTGCAATATCATGCCTTTTCAAGGCAATCATATCTCAGATGAATAACTAAACAAAGTAATACTTTTACTGAATTAATTTGCTAATCTTGTTTCTTTCTCTTCCTTACAGGTGCTTTTGGAATGGATAGTATCCCGAGCAATGTTTATGCTGCTGGTGTCGCAATTTTGGTGTTACACGTTGCTTTGGGTGCATTTATTTATAGAACCTATTTTGACACCAACGTAAAAACTCAGTCGAAAATCGACTAAATTCAAATATATAATTTGAATATTGGAAGTGTAACGAGCAGAACTTTTAATAAACTCATGAGATGTAGGTCTCCCGATATTGAGTAATATAATATTATAAATTACAGATATTGCAAAATAAGTGTTCAACCAGATAGTTTGCGTAGATGTGGCGCTGATACTTTGAGGATTATAGGCCAATAAAAAAAATTTCAATATCAAGCTTTTGTTTTGATTTGTTTTCAATTCTTCATGGTTCCAATTTTGCATAGGAACTTGGCGAGATAGTTCTTTTTTCCATCTCCAGTTACAAGTTAAGGATCTGCAGTTTTCAAGTCCGATGATATATCTTCCACTTTTATTGGGGTGCCTTGTACAATTCTTTAGTATATCGCCAGCGATTTGTAACATCTTGTATATGGACCTTATTTTCTGTGGAGAATATGCAGAAGCAAAATGGAAGAGTGCCCTGCGAAAAGCTGGACGATTATTGTATATAGCAAAGATGCTTTTC
This sequence comes from Neuroterus valhalla, assembly GCA_011762715.2. NCBI lineage: Eukaryota > Metazoa > Arthropoda > Insecta > Hymenoptera > Cynipidae > Neuroterus > Neuroterus valhalla. The sequence continues at coordinate 2,386 of WSXT02134598.1, forward strand.
TCCTCTTCTAAAGAGTTCCTAATAATTGAAGCTGACGTAGTTATGAATGTTTTTGTCTCTGGCGTACCGTTGGCGTCCAAAGGCAGCACAAATGCAATCAACTGATTTTTCTCTGAATCGTATCAAATGCCGTAATAATGCGAGTGGCGTCTTCACCAAGTCATGTTGACAGTGGTCAATTTCGAACTACTAAAAATGATTTCAATTCAACGCCTCGACATTTTCTTTCGACTACTGGCGACTTGAATTTCTGATTATACAACTGATGTTACTTAGGGAGTGTAAAGGTGATTTCAAACTTGGACTTCGAAGCGTCATTTCATTTTGGAGAATTTTCAAAGACCTACTTTATTTTTTCTCCCTATTTATTCACCATGGATGTTTCTTAAGGAAACAAGTTTTGCAAAATTTGGAAACCACTCTTCATTTGAACGAAAATAACCCTGAGTGATCATTTTGCATGACCCTACAACGTCTCCAAAGCTCTGTTCATTCGGAAAAGCATTTCGCTTAGCCGATATTTCACTTGAACTAAGAACACTTTCCTCTTTTTTCCCAAAATATAATTTTAGTTGAGTTCACGTATCTAACTGCATTATCAAGTGATGTCTGTAACCTATCATGAAGGTGAAGTTCTGTGCTTGTTCAGGAATTGTCCGTTGAAGCTTTCTATTTCGTCTTTGCTAAAAAGTAAGTGCAATTTATTTGCTACAAATTTCTCTATTTCGTCAATCCTTTTATTGTCAATGTACTCAAACAACTGAGGATGGGCTATGTATGCAAAATTGAGATCTCCACGACTGGCCAACTCTAATGAACTAAATTTATTCATTTTGAAAACGACACATTCTAAAATGTTTAGTTTGCTGGTAAACAATTTACAAAGCAGAGAGAAGAAAGGGTCCTACTCGAAGTGCAAAGTAGAAGTATCACGTGATCGTAAGACTGGAGTAAGGCGTGCAAGCCAGGTTATGCCGTGAAGCGGGAGACTCTTTCATCCGCTGGTTTTGTCTGCTTAGAGAAAGCAGTCTCTTGGTTTTCATGCTCTCAGGAGTGCACTCGTAGGTCTCTGTCACGAACTGTTTGTTGTAGAGTGGGTCTTCGAGGCATTTGTGTACGTTTATTGTATATAACCAGTTCAAATAGTGAAGTGATTTAGTGTAAATCCATCGTCCCATGCAGTGGAAGTTCTCTCCGAATGTAGTGTGCTCTGGAGAAGAGTTCAAGGTATCGAATTTAAATTAATCTCGTAACGTGCAATTTTTGGAATATTGTAGCTATTGAAACTATTTATTGAAAAGCAAGCTTCCCTTAAGGCGAGTTTGCTCGTCGAACGGCTTGCTGAAAATCCCTTTATCAATTTTAAGGAGCTACTAGAAATCCTAATGGCCTCTCTTTCCTTTATATCCGTTCGCTCATAGACTGGCTCGTAAGCCTCTAGTAGTTATAGCACCACGATATTCCTTCCCTTGCAATAATTCTTTTTTCACAAATTGTGTAATTATCAAAACTTTTGTCACCTAGGAAATAACTGAATAGATTCGAAGTTCTCCTCCATGCAAGTCTAATCGCAGACTGGCTCGTCGAGAATCTATTGCTTAATTTTTATAAGATTGTTATAAAATTCAATCGTCCTTTTATTCTAGTACAAGTTCGGGGTTATTTTGACTCAATTTGTTCTTAGCCTCAAAGAAATTATGAGAATTGGAACATTCATGGAAACATCTAGGAAGCAAAGAGATTATATGCTTTCAGGGTAGCAGAGTCCAATTTTGGAGGTCATTCCACTCAGCGAGGTCGCATTTCATTTGTAACTTCAAGGAAATAAATTAAAACACTGAAAGTTGTTCTCGAAATGAATTGTTTATATTCAGCGCCCAGTACGGAGAAATTCTCAGTCATTCTTTCAGCATGGCCACCAGTCCTCAGAACAAAATCCTGCTGCCTAGACAGATACTGCAACGATTAGAACATTTCCGAAAGGGGATGTGAAGAATTATCGTCTTTAGTTGTGTTGAGGTAACGAAGCTAGCGAAAGCGCGCTGCCTTGAAGGTAGGCGTCAGGGTGTGAAGATGAAATTCTTTTAAGGGTTTGAGGTCCTCCATTCCCTTCACCATAATTTACATCAGGACCTTATTCTATGTATTCTAATTTAACTCTGTCGCTTAAATTCTAACGCTCTGCCTGTCCGCTCCCATCAACAAACTGTGTACGCTCAAGTGATCTCTTCCAGGGCTTCCAGTTCCTATTACCATAATTTTATTCCATCATTTCTCGACTCTTCACTTTATGTATTACCTTGTTACACATAAAAAACTCTTGGCTTTAATTTGCTTCCCTTCCCTTGTTCCCCTCAATTCTTCCAGTCATTTCATCCGTGCAACTCCCCACTATCACTCCGAAATTCGTCTCAGACTTTGGCCTTTCTCCTCCTCTCCTTCACACACTTCTAACACATGGCCCCACGATTCCACTTCATAACCACTCACTCTACATGGTTTATCCTGTTCCTCCATCAAGTATCTACATTCTCTCATTCCTTCTCCCATTCTCAATCGGATCACCATACTCCCCTCACTCTCCTTAAACTTTTTTGAATATTCTTGTTCCCCAACCCTTTAAATCATCTTGTACCTTTTATTGTACTTTTATTTCAAAATTTTTTTTCACCCCTTTTCTTTGCGGTCCTAATCTCCCTTTGACATGTTTATGCAGATTTGCTCCCATCTCCCCCGTACAACTCTTCTTCAAACTTCCACGCCCTTTTCAGTTGCCTAACTACCATTTCCTCTCTTCCTAGTTCCTCTCTCAAAATATACCCAAGACTGCTGCAACTCACCCCCGTGATCCATCTCAAAAATATTTCATGAAGACTTTCAACTCAACCAGTCGTCCTTGAATCTTTTCTCCCCTATGCCCGGAACTTGGCCCATTATTTTACTGGCGCATTCCGACCTTTTCCTCAATTGCAGTTGCCGCCTGCTTTAAACCAGAATTTCCTCGTACGTATTTTTCAACCCCTTTCATCAACAACCTCTTTCGCCCTCTGCTAACAGTACGATATCATCCGCATATGCTAACGAGTAAATCTTACTGCTACTTAGTATCGTGTCCTCTCAACCCTTCTCTAATTTTTCCTTTAGGTCTGCCAATAGTATGCTAAACAATAGCGGATTCAACTGGTACCCTTGCCTCAGCCCTCTTTCTGTCAAAAATTCTTCTTCTTTATAATTTTTTAGTCTCACTCTAAACCTAGTCGCTACAAAAATGTCTTTCATCATTTCTTAGTGAGGCTACGCTGCGCCGTAAGCTGCTTTGAAATCTACGGACAAAGCCGTTTTTTACTCTCTTCGGCCCCGAATTCGTATTTGCTAAATAATTAGGACGTAAATGTTATTCGTTGTCGTGATTCCTTTCCTGAAACCTGTCTGGTTGTTTGGAATACTTCCTTTTTCTTCACCTGTCTTTCTAACATTTGCCTGAGAACTTCGGCATACGTTTTATATCCCATCAGCATGGATCTGATCCTTCTATATTCCTCTCCTTTTTTACCCTCTTCATTCCCCATGCGCGGTATCACTAGTCTTGTCTTCATTTCTTCCGGCCATAGTGTACATATATTCATTTGTGTCTCCTCATTTACGCTCTTCTTTTTCCTCTTCCCTATTTATCTTTTCCTACTCCCTGCCTTCTTTTACAGCTTTCTCCACATCTTTCAGAAACCTTTTTTTCTCTTTATGCCCTTCATCATTCAACATTTTCTCATATTCTTGTTTGATTGTATTATACTATACAATAGTATAGTATTCCCTTTCTTTCCGTACTTTTGGCCTTACCTCTTCTCTCACCTTCTCAATGGCTCCTTTCATTCTTTCTAATATCTCCTCCACTCCTTCCTCCTCTATTCCTCTTCAATTCTCCTCTCTAATTGATTCTCCCAATTCTTTCAGTTTATGTAATGCATAGTTTCCGGTTTGGAAGGTCCAAGAAATAAAAGACGATAATGCAAATTGCATAAATTTGGCGACGTTTCTGACTCAATGCAGTCCCTTATCGAGCCTGTTAAAAAACAACAAAATTTTATTGCAAAAAATTATTCAATAAATTAAAGGGAATAAATACAGGTATAGAAATTTCAGTAAATAAACATAAGTTTAGAAATTATAGAATGAAGTTTTGAAGTATTATGTTTTTTCTAGCGTGGCGTGGATCATAAAGCCTGAGGGTATTAAAACTCTTGCGATTTTCTAAATGCGGTAGGATAATACTATATTTTCGGCATCTAATTAGGAATATTCTCTGGTTTAAGTACATTGTTTCTTCAGTTTTGACTTTTGGTTTATGTAACGTAAAGTTTCTGATTCGGGAGGTCCAAAAATTAAAAGACGATAATGTAAATTTCATCAATTCGGCGACGTTTATATTTATACTCTTCAATTCATGAAATAATTTTCAACACTAAAGATTTGTTTTCTTTTGACAGGCTTAATAAGGGACTGCATCAAGTCCGTAATGTCAAATTTATGGAATTCACATTATCGTGTTTTATCTCCTTGCACCTTCCAAATCGGAAACTATTCATTACATGAACTAAAGGTCGAAACTGGAAGAAAAATTTTCTCTCAATTAATCACCTCCTCAGCGACCAATGGTTCACCTTCCTTTCCTTTCCTTCTTCCTTCTTCCCTCTGAATAGCCTCAGATCTCTACTTCTCAACGCTGCTATTACCGGGAAATGCTCAGAACCTATCTTATTACACACTTCAATTCCCACCATCAGCTTTCTCGTTCTTTCTCCTGCTTGAATATAGTCAATCACAGTTTGTCATTCACCTATAAATATTATTTCGACATCTTCGTCACCAATTGTATTGCAATTGCAGATAAACTATCCTGTCTCTCCTATCAGGTTGAGCAATACCCTTCCCTTCCGATCTGTTTCCCTTTGTTTCAAGTTCCTCATAAAAACATTCTCCTCTTCATCCCATCCCCCCCCCTTGACTCCCTGTGCAAGCATTCAGGTTTCGCACTGTCAAAGCCAGCCCATCCATCTTTCCTCCATCCATCTTCTCATAACTTTCCATCCCTCCTCCTCCCCCCTTCTTCTATAAATGAATACTATCGCTGCCCTCACTTTTCCCACCTAATTCTTCTTATCATTATTTCACCCTCTGTTTCCTTATATTCCTCTGATCTCTTTTCTACCGTCAACTCTTTTCTCAACCTTGATAACATGCCTCCTATCCCTCTCCCTTCTGCATGACCATTTCTTGCCTCTTGCATCTTCCATTCATATTAATTTGTTAACCTTCTTTTTATGCTCTTCCAGTTTTTCTTCTCCGCTTACGTTTCACTCATCATTATTATGTCCCACTATTTTACTTCCCCTATGAAACCTTTATCTTTGCTTTTTATTCCTGACACACTCCAGAACACAACTTTTATGTCTCTACCCCCCCTCGTGCTCCTCTCGTCTGTGTCTTAATTTGTTTACGACTTCCAAGAACCCAAACTCCTTTCCTTCCACTTCCTCTTGTTTATCTTTCATTTTCGCCTCGAACCTTTCCTACTCACTCCCTTATGCCGCCAGAAACATGTCTTCCCTCCCTTCTATCTTCCTTCATATTCTTCTAACCTCTTCTACCCGTGCTTTTGCTCGTATGTCAATTATCACTTTCTTGACCTCTACCTCTTGCGACTCTGTTCACTTTCAAGTATTTGATTACTACCTTCTTTTTCCTCTTTCTTCTCTTCTCCCTCTCTATTCTTCTGTCGACCTGCAATAATCTCCTACATAGAATTCCATTTTCCTTATGCACTTTTATCTCTCCTTCTATTGTTTTTTCACTAACCCGTATCTCAGGGGGTTTTCCGCATCTCTTGTCCCTAGTTTGTTTAACCTATCTTCCATAGCCTCTATTTCGCTTATTCTATTTTCTTCCTTGCCTTGTGCCGATCTTCTAGTTTTTTCTAGACTTTCTCTTTTTGCCATGCCCTGCACCACTCATCTCATTTCTCTCTAACTTCTTTAACTTCCTCCTTCAGCTTCCTCCCTTGTAGTTTTATCTCCTCCAGATCCCTACGCGCCACCTTTCTAAATCCATTGAACATTGCCTCTAAGCTCTGAAGCATAGGAGCATCTCTTATCGGTGTTTCCCTCTTCAATTATATCTTCTTTCTGAAGTTTCCCCCTCCATTTCTTCATTCTCCGCCTCTCTTTTTCTTGTTACTTCTGCCACTTTTTCCCTTCCACTAACCATATTCTCACTGATTATCGCATTCACCTTATTTTTCCAGTCTTAAAGGAATTTTCTCGAATTCCGTGTTTCCGGCTAGGTGAGCGCGACGTATTTATCGGGTGTCTCTCCTATTTCATCGAACTATGTCGCCTACAACCTCGAACCGATGTTTCCCCCCTCCTCCTCGACGTCTCATCTTGGTGGGTAGAATTGCTTTCGCCGCTTGCTTCAACCGTAGAGGGAATACTCCCAAACTTCTTCTCCCCACTCTCCTTCTCACGCGTCAATGACTTATTACAGTCGCTAGTGTAGGATTGTTGTAGGTAATGGTAAGGTACTACGCACACGTTCAAATATCTGACTCCATTAGATGTTATGTCCTCCTAAAAAAGCCTAAGTTGACTGGATGGAAGGATGAACACCATGATACAAACTCAACTTTCTGTTGATAGAACATAGATGCAAGAAGCATCAAGTCACGAGGATATGCTTAGGCTATGGCGTCCTGTCACCAACTAACTGGCAGACGGCACGCATTCGGGCGGGAGACACGTAGCCCCATCTTTTTTTTAAATTCACTTAAAACAAGAAAACCAGGATGTCGACAAACAAAAGATTAAAAATGAATTATGTACAGTCAAAATATATATCGCAGATTAAATATGAGTTCGACAATTGTCATTTTCTGATACTTATACTTGTTTCGTTCATAGCTTGTTATATACGGTTATAAAAAAATTCCTAAGTACTACTTAGGTACGTCTACTTTTGTCTTTGGTCGAAATACGATCGTTGACTTAATACAGTGGTTAACCCTATTGCTCATGTCACGAATTGTATGCATACACAAATGCGGGCCTGAATAAGGTCGTTCAAGACACTTTCTTGCGAAATCTCTAAGAAACACGTGGAAACATGATGCTAAATTTTTATACACGAAAATTTTTCGTTTGTGTTTATGCTTAACCGGGATTGGTTTAATAGATCGCATGCATTCGCGAAACTCCTCAAGAAATACTTGAGGGTTTGGAGTTAAATCATCCGGAATAACGAATTCCCCAGGAATGCGTAAAACAGTACCGAATACAAATTCAGCTGGAGATGCACCGACCTCGCTGACATTCGAGCTAAGTCCGAGTACGACTGTTGACAAGGAACGTGACAAGGAACGTTAATTATTGCGACTTTGAGAGTGCGATGCCACCGCTCAACCATGCCGTTAGAGGCGGGACGATAAGCCGTAGTAGGGTTTCGCCCGTAAGATCGCAATACAGTGAGGAGTGATCTTGACCCCACTGAATTTTTCGAAAATTTAGAGAGCAATCTAAGTCCTCAACTAACTCTTTGAGGTCTTCGTCATTCAGATGAGACTGCTAACTCGATAAGACTGAAATCCGTAGGCAGGTGGATTGCTTCGGACAGATGCTGAGCGGCCAAACGTAGTTTTAGAGGAGAAGCAGAGAATTGGCGACGGGCCGATAGGACTCTTCCGATCATTCTCTCTTTCCATCGCACATACTTGTAGATGGCTATTGTGTGTGTGAGTTCGATTGGTTCGGCCGTCTTCGGGCCGGGCATATTTCCTTTCTCCTCTCTTCTCTCTCCAACCATGATGAAGCCGAGCGTCCGAGCGTTCACGATCGCTGGAATGGCTCACAGTCACGGCATTCGTGCATGTGTACGTGCGGAGAGAGAAGGCTCGAGTGCTCTTCCGAACGGCAATGTTTAGGCGCTTGTACTAAATAAATTAATAATAACGGAATTTTCTTAACTTCACCACCTTAAAGAGCAAGTTCAAAACTACGTAAAACATTAAAAAACAGAGAATCGATTTTTGTCCGCTTAGGGGTTTTCCTTTGGATCGCGTTACACACACACACACGCGCGCGCACGCATATACATATATACACACACACACACTTTTATTATTATTTATCAGCATTTGGAACTCGAAAGTTCATTGCCTCATCTACCCGAGACCGCCACGCGTCCCTA
>WSXT02134609.1:0-10620 GCA_011762715.2 Neuroterus valhalla
ACATTTCATAAATTCCGCGAAAGTCAATTTTCACATAAAACCAATACCTTCTCATTATGATGAGAATGTAAAAATGTATATTGTGTATTTAATGGTACGTACTACTGACAGACATCCGGGGTACCGATGGGCTCTCCAATATCAGCAGCGGTTTCTGAATTAGTAATGGAAAACATGGAAAATGGTATTTTCGCAAACACTCCTTATGAAATAACATTCTTGTATAGTTACGTAGATGATATTCTGGTTTGTGCACCAGAGGAAAAAATAGAAGATCTACAAACGCGTTTCAACCATTACAATCCGCGCTTGAACTTTGAAATAGAGAGGGCGGAAGTGAGAGCATCAATTCCCTTCATGTGGAAATCGGAAGGGCTGATGACAGATTAACAACAGGTTGGTACAGAAAACCCAAATGGTCGGGAAGGTATATGCATTTCAACTCGTACGCTCTGATTAAATACAAAATCAGCGTTATTATTAATCTTGTCGACAGGGAATTTTTTCTCTCCGGAGAGAATATTATCGCTAAAAACATAAATTTTATTAAAGATACATTAAGAATTTCTAAATATAGAAAATTTAAAGAACGTTTTTCGCTCGCGAAAAGATGCATTCGGTTGCTTTTGTAATCTGAAGGATTCAATCGACAGGGAACAGAGGTCAGACTCTGTTTACATTTTGAGATGCAAAGATTGCAAAAGCTTCTACATTGGCCAATCAGAAAGACCTATTAGTGTAAGAAAACATTCCCATATGCCTAATCACAATTCCGATTTTCAAAACTATAAAATTTTGAGTCCTTAAGTTAATTACACAAAAAAGATTTTCAAAAAAATTTCTCATATAGTTGATAGTAACAATTCAGTTAACAAAAGAACAGACATTCAAAATTTGAGTTATGCATACATGAATGTTATAAAGAACATCAAACATATTTAATTGTTTTAAAATTCGTATAATATTCAATACTGTTACAAAAATAAGTTACAAAAAATAATACTTATAATGTGTAGTTTTAAGTGTAGTAATAAGTCTTCAATTCTCCACAACAGCCTAATTTATTTTTTCGATTCAACAGCAGCGTAGTGAGCTGAAATTGTAAACTTTTTTGGAACTAGCTCCGTAGTAATACTCACAATTGACAATTTTAATTATTGACACCTTACAATGTAAGACAACTTATGTTGTAATTTTCACAATCAAGCTGACGGCCTGTTTGGTCATGACATCTGGACGCCTTTTGATTTAGTCGTTATACAATTGAACCACATTTACTAACAACTTGGAATTAGCTCCGCAATAATGCAATCATGTCAAGTCACGCAGTACACCCGTGGCAAAGGTAGAATGAACGAGATAGTTTTGATGAAAAAATAAAAACAAAGTTCTGCCTTGCCATGGGTGGAATGCTACGAACATTCCTCTTTCTAACTCAATTCTAACTTAATTCTAACTTATTTTTACCTTCATTCTAAAAAGTGTAGTTTCGTATACCTTAACATTTTGGAAAAAGTTTTTCTGGATACTTTTAATAGAGGCGATGTTTAGCTAAGGTAAACTTAAGAGAATGATGTTAAGTATTCATTATGTTCCAAAACGATCATGTAAAACAAAAAATGTTGTTCCTCTTTTTACGTAGAATAAAACATAATAGGATGGCCATTTTGGTTGCCTGAGGAGGTCCTACGTAATGAGGATGAAACGTAGTTTCTAGCGTTTTTTCTGTAAACCAATGATAAATGGACGTGAAAAAAACAAAACAATAATAACAGCTTATATCTAATAAATAGGGAAGATGTGAAACTATTATTTTGTCTCTCTTACTGTGGATTTATAGCCTTCGTTTTGAAAACAGAAGCAATTTAAAATAAACCATTGAACTGATACATTCGTATACTGCCGTGAAGGCAGGAGTGGAATTCTAAATCTTCAACGCCCTTGAACCGAATTATTCACGTTATAGCTTACATAGTTGCAAGCTACAGAGTTCCAGTCGGAAAATACGAGATAATTGGCTAGGGAGTGTTCCTTTGAAAAGCCGTGAAGCAGGCGGCCGAGAACTTTGGCCTGAATGCTAATATCAGAAGTAAGGCCAGTGCATAAATTCACCTAGATTTATTACACCTGAACGCACCGGCGGAAAAAGCGAAAGACAAGAACTGTTGCGAATAGCTGCTTGACAAGTATGTATGCACGAAAACTATCATAAAAATAGGAACAACTAGTTCTTGTCACCTGAAGCAACGATTGCATTGCTGAAATCATCTGGACTGTTATGTTACTGGATATGTTAAGTGTCGAACTAATTTTATGGTTCTTTTATATCTTTTTAAACATTTTCTGGGATGATAAGGATTTGAACAGTCATGGGGGCTAAAGCATGAGCTTTGGACCTTCCCCGGCTGATTGTGGGTTCGATTCTCGCCTTGCATTGTGGAAGAGCTTCGGCGGACCACGCGGTGAACACTTACCTTTTTGAAGTTCCAGGTTCTGAGGCCTTCAAGATAAAAATTTTGTTACATTTATTTGAATGTGGATATATTATTACACATTATTTCATATGTGAAATATATAAACTGAATATAGATACTATTCTATTTCATACAATGAATCTGACAAATCGATCAAAGTGTCGATTTTTTTGTCAAGAATGATGAAGGAACACTCTAAATCAACCATTTTATAGGATATTTAAGGATGTTTTCCCTCCATTGCTTCAATGTAATCTTGTCGGACATATAGTTATCAAATAATATAGATTAAAAAGTTGTTGGAAAATGCAACAAAATATGTTTCTTGTTCGTCTAAGGCCCTGGAACTCAGAGAATTAAATGTTTTGAAAACGGAAGTTAATTCGAAAAAATTACTGTTACCTTGCTTGAATTTGGCGAACTTAAATAAGAATGAAACACTGGTGACCTTGATTGATTAGAAAAAATGTCTTTCAATCCAGTGCAGTGTTGGAAAAATTAACGCTCTGCGTGTAATATAAATAGAAAGATTAAATGAATTCGATTTAAATTCCTAGGAAGATTCCGTTTGTCCGGTTGTTCTCAAACAAATCAGGAACGTGAAAAGAGAGATTCGATGTGAGAGCCGAATCTGCAGCTATATGCAGCTATACTTTTTTGAATTTCACTCGAAAATGTTTATCCAACAGTTTTTGCAAAGAATCTAGAAAGAACACTGATGCTAAACAATACACTTGGAGCCTTGGTAACAAGTAATGTTTCATCATTCATCGAGGTGAATCATTCTTCGCTCTCAACACTATTTATGAATAAAAACGCAAACGATTTTCATTTTTCAACTACACTCCGGTATGACACATTAGTAGAAGCAGCAAAAATTTTTGCGAAAACTCGAATAGATGCGTAAGTTTTTATTAAACACCGTTTATTCTGAGAAACGTTTAAGGCAGTTTGAAAAGCATCCACCTGCGCGCAGAAGTAGTCAATTTCGCACCGTGTCGAAAAGTCAACTCTCTGTGATGCATTTTTTTGGATTGAAAAATAAAGTCACTAGAACTCTCAAGAACACTTATTGACGAAAAAAGTGTTAACAAAATACTTTGTTTCACTTTTGGCCAGGTTTTTGGGTTTCTGGCCCACTGTGCGTCAGCTACATAGACGAAGCGGTATCTGCGCCATCGCGATATGATAGAAACTAAAAAAGGTAGCAATTTTGAACTCGTATGTAAATGATAATCCAAGGAAGTGCCGTTGGAAGTAAGACTAGAGGGTTGAAGACCCGTCTTCATTCGAAAGGTCTATTATTATTTCCATGTAATTCAAATCTTGATACTCAGAGAAGAATTATGAATATTCTCTAAAAAGTTCAGGTTTGGCTATAAATCGAGACTGTAACTTTTGTGGTATTCATTTATCGCGATTCACGGAATAACCTATATCAATAGGTGGACCATTCTTAAAAGGCAATCGGATCATGTATCGATCAGAGGGCAATTGTCGATGGGAGGACAAAAAATATTCTTCACAATGGTTAAAGCTCCTTTGTAACTCCATTTCCAAAATTGTAATGTGAACGTTTAACTGGTGCATCTGAACGTGTTTTACTGATTTTTGTATTGTTAAAGGTACAATAAATTTGATTGTAACGTGGCAGTAACTCTTACAGTTAATGAGAAGTTAAGGGTGAAAACGTGTATTATTTCCCGGAGATAGCTTGCTGAGGACAAGGCTACTAGACTTTTACAAGTCCAATTATCATAATTTTCTTTCTGCGTATCATCGGTCTCCGCCTCAGACGGAAAGCAGAAAGAAAAATAGCTGAATAAAAGAGCTTCCTAAAGTGTCTGTGTAGCCCTTCGTGATTGCGTGTTAGGGTGAAAAGTGCAGAAGGTTCGCCCAAGAGGACATAAACGTGGAGCTGAGTACCGATGGAATATTGCTTTAGTCTTTATGCTCAAATAATTGGATCGATTTGACAGTCGTTTCCGAACGTCATGAGGAAGTATGAACGCGAGGAACTGAGGGATTTGCCTAGGCGAAGGAAAAATTAACTATCGTTAAACTACTTAGTTCACTCACTGGAAAATTGTTGTCGGACACACGATCGAGGTAATTGCTCATGCAGATGTCGAGATTACGGGCAGGTGCACATAAAATAAGTAAGGAAATTGTCACCACAATTTTCATAGTAGTACTCTACTTATGGCTGTAAATTTTTTTTCAAGTTATGACAAAATGATTGTTTGAAGGGCCATTAGAAACGATAATTTTTCGAACTTTCAGGCAAGAATAACTATGTCGTAAAAAACTAAATTGCGTTTGTTTCATGAAATGATATGGGTCTGCATTAAGAAGAATTGTCTCATTTTGTAGGCAAAAATAAGTTAAATTTGAAATAATTAATTAAAAATCAAATAATATTAAAAACATACTGTTTTAGTCTGCATTATATCGGGATGTAATGCAGATAAGTTAGAGAAGAATATATACATTTAGAACTTTAAAGTGTGTGATCACTAAGATAGTCTTATAATCACACGCGATTTTTTCCTTAAACTTTTAATAGGTATTATATGTTCATGACAACCATATGAAAATCATAAGAAAAATCTTCTTGAGGTGTCACGGCAGAATCATGTAAGTGTGTAAATGAAGGATTGCAGTATGGAACTCGCACCAACAATTACATACATATTCATACAATACAATTATTCATTTACTTTCTAATTCAATATGTATGAGCAAATAATTCTTTAATTTAATAAATTGCCATCACCCATCAAATGTGCAATTTTGGGCATTTATGACTGGAATTCCTATTAGAGAAGTTTATTGGATATTGAAATGAACGAAATATCATTTTCGATCAATAAATAAATAATTTTGGAGGAATCATAAATGTTATTCCCATGCACCTCCTATCGAGTATGCTCTTTATTAATTAATGCCGCAGTCTCAACTACGTTACGAAGGAGTGTGACATCCTGGAGGACTGTCGATCACCGCAGCTAGCATGATGTTGCCGAATGTTGCTGGTAAGGAAGGCGAGCGAAGACGTCCACATGTGTGTCGACTACAGGGCGCTGAACAAACAGATCATCAAGGATCACTTTCCGATCCCTCGAATAGTTGATTTATTGTATCAGATGGCGATTAAGAAGTTTTTTACCACTTGAGATTTGGCGAGCGGATATTATCAGGTACCTGGTGCGAGGGATTCTAGGCCAATCACGGCTTTTGTGACACCTGATGGCCATCATCAGTCTGAAAAGTTACCCTTTGGCTGTTTTATGGGCCCTCCGCGTTTCAAAGATTGATGCATCGCGTTAAAGAAAGTGTACCAAATGGCATTGCCATGGCGTATATTAAAAACACGATTTTACCTTCAGAAAGATTCGAGGAAGGGTTGGAAAGTTTGCGCAAAGTCTTCAATGCATTCCGAATCGTGAAGTTGACTTTAAAATGATCGAAATGTTAGTTTTTTAGGTACAATGTAGATTTCCTGTGTTTTTTATTATCAGAGAAGGAAATAGCATCGGAAGGTCATGTTCTGAGTGCTATCAGGGTCTTTCCGAAACCAAAAAATGCTACGGAGATAAGATCTTTTCTTGAAACCACAAGATTTTGGCATATATTTGTAAACAGGCAAGCATCGATCGAGAATCGTTGACTGATTTAACAGCAAAAGGTGTGACATTTGTGTGGGGTCCAGAGCAGAAGCAAGCATTTGAGGCGTTGAAACGGCTGCTGCTGCCCAAGCCTGTCCTCGCGGTGTACGATCCAAAAACAGAAACCAATGTACACACTGACACCAGTCTAGCAGGGTTAGGTGCGATATTACTACAGAAGCAGGCGGATAATAAATTTCATTCTGTTTTTCAATTATAACAGGAAAACAACGAAAGAACAGTAAAAATGTCACTCGTATGAGTTAGAGGCTCTGACTATAGTTTGTGCCGTAGAGCGTTTCCGCGTTTACATAAAAGGTGTAAAATTTGTTAACCAAACCGAATGTAACAGTTTGAAAATGCCGGAGAATAAACGAGATCTCAATCCGCGGATAAAGCTTTGGTTTGTAGGACTATCAGAATATCAGTATCGAATTGAACATTGAATGTTCAAAAGGGTAAATAATTCGATATCTGATGTATTAAGTCACAACACTGTGGAACCAGGCCAAGAATTGGAACGATAGTTGATAGTTCTTTTCAATAAAATTTACATACTATTTTTATACTTCAATATGTGAAGGCTATAAAACCTCGAAATGCGACATCTTTTAGACTAATAATATATTTCAAATTTCAAATCGATTACGTTTCAAAAACCAGCTGGTTTTCCTCATTAGATCTGTGTACAAAGTATTACAATATTAAATATAAATTGTTAAAAGTAAAGGTGTTTTAATCATGCAAGATTGGAATAAGAGAAAAGTATCAATACCTTATGAAAAATTTTCTTCAAAGATAGTTTCCATAGTGATGGTTCCATTAATAAATTTGGTATCCATAATAGGTTGGCAAAACAAGAATATAATAGGTTGATAACAATAATCATAATAGGTTGGTAAAACATACCTTGGCCAAACGAAACGTCCATTAGGAATGAGAGTTAAAGAGCATAAGAATAACATTAGACAAACGCACTCTCTCGGAAATGTTTCACATTAAGAAGGAAGGGAATAGTAGTATGAATTTAATTTCTGACTTAGATTATTGTAGTAGATCATACCATATGATGGTTAAACATTTAACTTAATTTTATGACTGAATTCTAAGCTCATCTCTTCAATTTATTTGTTATCAAAGAAACGATCACACAATATCCCACAGCTATTAAAAGTCGATTAAGGAAATCTATACATTTTCAATTACATGTACATACTTTACCTATGCATATACAATTCAGCATTGTACAGATAGTTCCCTAAGTGAGGGCGTTCATTGAGTTTCCGAGATGAGAACAGAGCACACGCTCTGTTCTCTAATCATAATTTCAAATTCAGTTTGGCACATGAAAATATTTTTGTACATATCATATTATGCATATTAATTACGTATTAATTTTTATCGAACCCCATTCTATGCATTTCAGTTACACATTCAGTTACATCACTTGCATGATTAAAACACCTTTTCTTTTAAAAATTTATATTTAATATTGTAATACTTTGTACACAGATCTGATAAGGAAAAACAGCTGGTTTTCGAAACGTAATCGATTTGAAATTTGAAATATATTATTAGTCTGGAAGATGTCGCATTTCGAGGTTTTATAGCCTTCACATATCGAATCTCAATTTTCCCAGACGTTAAAGAAAGAAATTGAACCATTCTTTTTATGATCTGAACATACTATTTTCATAATAATTCCTGACTATTTTCATTTATTGACTGTTTATTATTTGCAATTAGAGAGCTCCCCAACTTAGTAATTGAAATTTATTGATTATTAATAAATAGATGATTGATTAATTATTTGATCACTATTATTTGACATGAAAGCTGTAAAATCAGGTCAAAATGGGTCATCTTCAGTAGGTGCTAACTCGAGATCTACTATAGTTAGGACAAATTTTTTTTGAATCATCCGTATTTACTACTACTTTCATCCGTCTGTTGCATTTTTCAGATTTGGATATCAGGATTCGAGCTACAAAGAAAGAAGAAAAAAAATTTTCTTTGACGACCAATTGAGGAAAATAGGATTTTATTGGAAGGCCGTAACTCTTAGACCATTTTTTCGCACTATTAAGCCATAATCACTTACGAGGTAAGCGAAGCTCGTGGAAAGTCATAATTGAATAAGTTGGATACACAGGAGGACACAATCTCCTGCCAACATGCCAACAGCACGCGGTATTCACCCATGGTACCTGAATGGGTCGTAAAAAACTATTTTTTTTAGTTTTACGCAAAAATTCATCTAATTTATTTTTGGTAGAAATACTTTCACCTCCAAGATGCAAGATAAATCACCAATTCACTGCGATGTGAAATTGTTTACCTTTTTCCAAGCAAATTTTCGTGCCTTTTGGGGGACGCATCAACAACACTTTGTTCTAACCAATTTTTTATCTATATTTTCTACACTTACGCTTTTCCGTGAAAAATATCCTTTGGTTTTCGAATTCGTGTTCTATTTGGATCTGTCTTGAGGGACAAATTGTCGAAGCAACGAGCGAGACGTAGCTATTGCTACCACAACACTTACAGACCAGGAAGTTTTAGGATTATATTCTGCGAAAATAATGATTCAGCTGTACTCTAAGTCAACATTTGTTAAAGGACCTGCAGGTAGTAAAGTTTAGTTAAAATATAATACTGTGCAAGGTGAACATACAAATCGAAGTAAGATGTATTACGCAATGTTTAATTTTCGTTGCGTTTGGATTTAAAGATGCTGAAAGCAGAGAATAACGTTGAGTCTTTCAACAATCAATGACTCTCATTGTCAGATCTCAGATCTCTAGCCGCACGCATGAGGCAAGCGCAGTATCGCTATCTGCGTCACGAGCGGATGATTTAAACAAATACGAGAGTGTAAAACCCAGCTCCTAGCGCATCTCATGCAAGCGTCAGAAAGTTCTTACACACAGCCATGAAAAGGTGTACGCAGGGAATGGAAGTTTTCCTTACTTCGAACTTTGATGAACCCAATTGGAAGTCTAATAGGCCAATTTTTCAATTGAATCATCTCCATCTCAGTGAGAGTGAAATACCAATAGAATCTACTCATAACGTTCTAAGTGATTATGAAAAAGTATTCATAGAGTTTTTATGACTTTCAGAGATATGGTTTTTTTATTGAAAAACAAAATATGTTCGATGATAACAAGAGGACGAAGAACTTTCTAGGTGCACCAGTCATGGTCGAAATCAGGAGACCAGCACAAGAATAAATCAAGTTTTCATCAGGAACTTATATGGACCAAACTCTTCTATCTGGATCCTTGACTACTCAGGAACCAGGATCACAATGAACAATATTTATCCAGGATAGAGCCTTTGCTCCATCCGCATTAAGGCTATGATTAAACACTTGCAGCAAATTTCATCTTGAATCTAATTTCCTCGACGTACAGAAATTAGTTCTTTTTTCTCAAGTTCCTTTTTTGCATGTTCCTTTTTCCGCGCTTTTTAGAATGGTGCATTATAAATTAGATATCAAGAGGTCTGACATTATCTTGTTCTACCTCATAATCTGGTTCGACTGAAAATGATTTCCATGAAAGTTTTTCTGTGTTATTGAATGTTCAAATGTTTTTCTCTCTATCTGTTTTTCAATCATGAAAAATATACGTGGTTTCTATGTAATAAAAGAAAAATGGGAAACATGGCAAATATCGAGGCAAAATGGGTAAATTGTGCTCTTGTAGAAATATACAGTCATGGAGGGCAGCAAATTCAATTTGATCGACAGGGTGGAGTATATTGAGCGTGTTTGTGTGGCAAAAAGACTCGAAATAACGCTGGGATATACGAGACGTTTAGGTGGTAACAGATCCGAACTTTCAAGCGTGAATAGCGAACTACCCTCGGGTGTATCGAATCGGTGAGCACGAATTCGCAAATGATAGTAATGCCATCGGGTATCTACTAGTCTGAGGGGGTCTGACCACCCTCTCGTTCGCGTCCATCTCGTCCATACTAATCTGTGGTCCAGTCGTAAACCGTTTAATTCCGTTTCGTGATAAACCGTGGCATCGTTTATTGCCTCCGGTTCGTGGGCGACGATCCCGACGGACAAACATAATTAATAGATATTATTTATTCGACTGGAGTTTATCGCGTACACAGAGAGCATGTTCATTACATTAAACTCATTCAATGCGAATGTTATATCCATGAGTGTTCGTACTCATCATTTTCGTTCGATAACAAATGCGGTTCGAACAGAATTTTTTCAAATTGTTATACGCACTTTCAGCACTATAGTTTTTTTTTGACACTTGTTTTTGCCTTTTAGAATTAGGACATATAGGCCTAGTTATACCAAGGGAGAAATTGATTCATGGGTACAGGCAGGGACAATTGTTTTCCTCGTTGCTCTGCAGCTTGCTCTTTATAACTCCCAAATCAACAGCTGACCCTGCTTTTACTCTCGGGCCCTCGACACTCTCCTACGTCTAGACGAAGAAATGGGA
>WSXT02134620.1:0-10620 GCA_011762715.2 Neuroterus valhalla
TTTTCTTTCTGCAGAGTTTCTGCATACATTCTGCATTCTGCATAAATTTCGAATTCTGCAGATTTTCTGTATAATTTATACATTTTGCGGAAATTCTGCTTCCCATTTTTCTGCAGAAATTCTGCAAAATCCATTCTGCAGAATTTCTACAGACATTCCGCATTTTTTTTTACTTTGGCATAGAGCGGTCGGCTGATATACTTCCTTTAATCTCCCGAAGTTTCAACACAGAATATTATTTACTTTGAAAATAAGCAGCCAGAAAAATTACACTGAAAGTTCGAAATTTCTACTACGTCATAGGCTACAATTTGCCCTTAAAAATCTGCGAAAAGCGGATGTTTTTAAGGCGGTTAAGGTAACCGCGGATGTCACAGATTAGTATTTTAATGGGGTTATGCAAAACTGAGCAGCTATATGGTTGAATAGATACTGGCTATTGTTCTCTCCACTTGACCCAATCAAACTCTCAATCGAGGTTACGCAACAAGGAAAATATTAACTAAGTCGACGATTGTTATTTATAGTATAATGGTGGAGTGCTCGTATATTATTTACTGCAGGCTGCAACGGTAAACCTAACGCAGATTGTAAATACATAATACGCCGCATAAAGGAACACAATAATCTTCCCATCCTCTTTTCTCATTACCTGTTCAACACAGACTTTTTATCACTCGCGTTAACGATCTCATTGAAATACGATTTCACGTTCTTGTCTGTGACCTTATTCCCATTTTTTCTTCCTCGTTTTCTCTTGGGTTTTCAAATTGTTTGTGAATAATTACTGCAGGGACCTTGTTGACAAGGATGCGGACAAACTATTCAAATTCCTTGGTTCCGGTACACGGAAAAAATTTGTACTCGAGGAATCACAAAATTAGTCACGGGGTGGCGGGTATGAGAAAAATTCGGTGGAGTAACATGAACCTTTCTGCAAACCATCTATACCTGTTCAATTATAATTACAAAACTGATAATAAGTACTGGAAATCGGTGCTGTTAGTGTTCAAAATGATTATTACGAATAGGTTGAAGAGAAACTACATTTCCGCTGCGAGAATTACGGTTCTCGGTCGCTCAAAATTACAGAACTCTACTGTGTTTTGAAATATACAAAACCACCTTCTGGTCGCAAATCTTCCAAACCAAGCAAAATGGAGGCAGAAGTGTTTGTAATTGAACTTCAGAGAGACTCACAAAGCCAAATTTTCGAAAATAATAATTTGTTCAAACATTTTTTCAAATAAAATATGTTAGAATCAAGTTCTCTTGAAACCTAATTGTATAACCGTTTCGTGAATGTAAGACTTCGAGTCATGAACTAGATACGCAATATAGAATATAAGGAGTTTGAGGCATAGCTGATTTTTAATACGATTTGTTACAACCATATGACTAAATAATTAATCTTGCATATTCTATATTAAATCCTAATAAGGCTTCTAGCGCCCATAGGAAAATGAATTATAATACAAATACAGGATTGTCAAATAGGAGGTTTTTGTTCGTTAAGCTCAAGTTTGCCTATAGTTTTGAGAAAAAAAATTGTTGGAACAAATTATTTTTTTCAGAATAATTTTCAAATCATAACACCAGCACACTGGACGAGACCTATCTACGGGCATGTTTTTGACCTGCTGAATTCGAATTTTAGGTCAGTTTTGGCCGTTTACCCTCTAATTTCGCAAAATTGGCAATAAACCGTAAGAAATATCGGAAATTGGATGTTTTAGTAATAAAAAAATTTGTGAATCTAGGGCATGCATAATTTTAATGTATTTTGAACCGTTGAATACTACGGATCGAAGGAGATTTTCATGTAATTTAATCTGCCTAATCCAAATCTTCAATGTTTTTGGCCCATATTCCCTCAAACACTAAAAAAAATGGCATCAAACCGATGGAATAGCAAAAAAACTCTGCACTTCGTACCATCATTTTCCCTCATTTCCTCGAAAACCGTCAGTCGCTTGGTAAAAATATATTGAACATAAAATATGCATTTTTAAAGGATCTATAACTTTTATCTGAAGCTTTCTGATAAATTTTAACTATTCGCTGAGAAGAATGTGAAGAAACATGAGTTTGATGGGTTTCTCATGGTTTTTACCTTGAAAATCAATTTTTCGGGTATTTTCACTATTATTTTTGTGATCAGCGGCGTGAAAATACATAGACATACAGAGTTTCAAATTAATCGAAAGTAAGCACTCTTCGGATCTCCACACACTTTTTTTGCTATTTTATCGGTTTTATGCCATTTTCTTGAGTGTTTGAGGAAATATGGGCCAAATACATTACAGATTCGGATTAACCAGATTATATTGCATGAAAATCTCCTTCGATCCGAGTTTAAAAAACCTATTTTATCAAGATAATCCCAATTTTTTGCGATTTCGACAATTTTCATGGGTAATATACAATTTTCGTGGGTTTTTTACAATTTTCTTAGATTCAAAACGACTTATCCCGTGCAGAAATTTCGGAAGGGCTCTAGTGGGGCTCCGACGAGTTTTCCCTATTTCTGATCGGGTTCTAGTAGGGAAAACTAGTCGAGCCCCTGAAGGTAATGTAAGGCTTTGGCGACGAGAACCCCACTAGAGTTTCTAGTTGTGTTCTAGTGGGGGTGGCCCTTTCAAAATCCAATTGAAAAGGAGGGCTCCTGTAGGGCCCCCTCGAGGCCCCTATATGTCCCCCATGAAGTCCCCGTGTTCGTGAAAATTATTAGGATGAATTTTCTGCTAAACGTAAAGTTCAAGACGTATATTTACTACTTCTATTGTACATCCTATAAAAATGACAGAACATATTTGAATTCTGTAAGGAACTGCTTCTCGTTAATGAGCTGTTGCCCTTATGCATCTTTGTGGCTACTTGAAATTGCAGCTGAAATAATATCACCACCGGCAATCCTAACCTCACTCCCATCGCAGTTTGACGCCTCATCTGCAACTTCTGAAACAGTTAACCTAATGAGATATTTTACGCAGAAATTGAAACTAAAAATGATCTCTTAAAGAAATGTCAATTGCTGAATGTAATTGATGTTTTCAATTTTCTTGTACCCACGTGTTTTTTGTACATGTGACTACTTGATTTTTTGGCTTTTAATATAGATAAAAATATTACTGTGGAACGAGGAAATGGTTATAAATATAACTGGACGTTGAATTAATAATCTTGTTGAATTATTCCACATTATTAATCAATCTTTTACCTTCTGAATGGTTTTTGGAGTAAGCTTTAGGTATCATAACCTCACTCTCGACGCATTGCTGTCCGACTTTTTGCATCCAGCGGAATTCTTTGACCCGCAATCGTCCCTGTTCTTGCAGGCACCCTTTCTTTTCCAATGTTTTGAAAAAAAATCAAATCACAACACAACAACAGTTTCAGAAACATTCAACGTACTTGAAAGCACTGCCTAAGCACTGTACTTACTGTACAGGTGTGCAGCGAGTGTACTTTTCTTCAACTTTTAAAGTTTACCGTAAAAGGGTCAAATGTCTAAAATCAAGGTTTCAAGAAAAAAGCGTTTAAAATGGAACCAAAAACACAATTTCAGCCAACTTGAACTATAAAAAAATCTCAAAATTTATATTTCTGGCATTCGGAAATGTGATCGGTATTTCCTGGTCGGGGACAGAACTAGTTTTTTCTAGACTAGAAATTCTGGTTAGAGCCCCACTAGACACAAATAGATTTGCCACACTCATGAAAAGCATGGAATTCTTCACTAGATCCTGACAGGGCCCCTATCAGCTTTTTCTGGACTAGAAATTCTGATAGGGGCCCCATCAGGACCCAATTTCAAATAGGGAAACATAGGGAGATTTCTGCACGGGATGGTCTAAGTGCACTTGAAATTAGTATTCAACGGTTCAAAACTTTTCTTTTTTCGTGTGCCGGTGTAATCGATTGTATCTTTAAACGGGAACTATCTTTAACCCTCAAATGCCACACGTCAAAAAAATAACAGTAAATGACACACGGGGTCGATCGCACCCCAACGTAGATAACTGCAAATAATTTCTCGAATTGTACATATTCGCAGTAATACCTGCCTTAAACTCATTGTGGGTGTCAAAAATAATGTAGGAATTATTCTAATTTCAAAAAAAAAAAAATATATAAAATAATTAATTGATCTAAAAGTTATAATTAATATAATAATATAAAAATAAAATTAAACCTTAAAACCTTGCGAACAGTATTTTGTTGCTCTTATTGTAAAATGCAGATGCTCATATAGTTAAGAATAATGCAATAATTGAAAAAGTAGAAAGCAGACACTTCGTGGTATTTTTTTCTTCAGTTTTTAATATTTTTTTATGAAACATTCACGGAATACTCTTCCGGTAGTGCTGTTTAACATGAAATAAGTCTCAGTATCTGAACTTGAAGAAAATATATTTATTTGAAGGAATGAAGTAGAAAAATTGACGGTGAGAGAAACACAAATATAGGGTCATGTACGCTCATTTTATTCGCTACAAAAATCATCAAAAAGATATTGTTAGCGAAGAATACAAAAAAATAACATGCAAAGAATGTTGAGTGAACAAAATATCGAAATCTTACCTCGCCCGCACAAGCAAGGCACAAATAGATGCGATGCAAATCGCACATCGCTCTGGTGCACGAAGGACAGATTTGTTTGGTCAAATCTTGCTGTATATAAACAAATGTGTTTTTATTTTTTATTAGATTGTTTTCAATTGATCAGTTTGAACAAATAAATTATTCCGTCAATGTTTTTTGTATTTTATGAAACATTGAAAAAAATATTTCCTTCAACACATGCAATAAAACCACGGGTTTTTGAGCGTGTGAAGCGAGCCAGAAGTTTCTGTTTTCAGAGCCGGGAAAAAAACTGGGAAAAAAACTCCAGCTGGAGGGGAAAAAATCGAAACCCCGTGGTTTCATGCACTTGTTGAAGAAAATATCGTATCTTTAATTTTATCATTTGTTGTGATTTTATCAAATTTTATCGTATTTTTTATTTGATCATTTTATTTACTCTTATATCTTCAACTTATGAAATAGGAGCCTGAAAAACAGAGTCATTTTTTTCTTATTCTTCAATTAACATATCTTTTCCTGCTTTATCGATTTGAAGTTTTTTTCCATCTTGTATCTCATATGTCATGAAATACAGTTTCAACGTTAATATAGAACAATCCTTTGCAGCATATTATACAATTTTTTATGGGTTGTTGCAACATTTATCTATCTGTTCCTCCAATGATGAGTCTATAAGATGTAAAAATAACTATTCAATTATACAGTATTTTGCCTCGAAAAGTTTCAGATGAAATAACTTTTTTAAGATCTCTGATTAGGAATGAAAAAACCTTACTGGTAGTTAACAGTACTTCATCTCGGCAATTTGATTGAGAAACTTCGTATGATTATTTAAATAATCGAATACTCATTAGTTCTATTAGTATGGAATAAATATTCCAAAAACAATAGGGATTCCGCGTTTGAGCAAGAATTTAAAGAGAGTGTGAAAATTATTGATTTGTTGTTTCAGAGTTGAAAGTTATTGCATATGTGGACTTGAGGTTCAATGTTTGTGTATTGGAAATTAGTAGACCTAGTGTTCATAGATTATTATTGATTCAGAGTCTAGGATTTCAGGGTTCATGGATTCAGGGTTCACCGATTTAGGTTTTATGGGTTCAGGAGTTTATGTTTTATCGTTTGCAGGTTTATGGGTTTCGGGTTTAGGAGTTTATGGGTTCAGGGTTCAAGGGTTCAGGGTCTATGGGTTTATGAGTTTAGGTTCTATGAATTTGGGTTTTATGCGTTCAGGGTTTGTGAGTTTAGCGCTCATGGGTTGAGGGTTTATGGGTTCACGGGTATATAAGCTTAGGATTTGTGTTGTTTTATATGATTTTTGCAACATACTGCAAATTTAGCAAACATTGCTTACAATATTTGTTTAAACAAATTATTTTGGAAAATTCGGCTTCACGAGTGTCTTTGAATTCTTTTAAAAACATTTCTGGCAAAATTTTGTTCAATTTGGTTAAGATTTGCGACCTGCAGGTGGTCTTGAACATTCTGTCCCCAATGTACGGCGTCGGTGAGACTCATGAAGAATCACCTCCAGAATTTCTTTCATTCAACAAGAAAATAGTTTTTTTTTAGGATGTCCGCTTGTATGAGAAAAATGGAAATAATCGAGAATTTCCTAAGAACGATAAAAACCGCCAAATGACAGTGAACTTATTTCTTGAACAGGAATTTTATAAATTTTTAGAGTAAAAATTTATTGAACTTATATTTTATAGTTTTTTTTCCTAAATTAATTAGAATAATAATCTTCCTAAACTATGATATCTTTCAGTTTCAAATGCGCAGTTCTCAATTCTTCTCCTTTTGAAATTTTCTATTACAAATTTAAAAAATTAAAACTAAAAATTAAAAATCAGACGATTTTGAAATCGAAGATTAAAATTGAAAAAAGATTTTAGGTAATCAACGGCGAATATAAATTAATTATTGATTTTTCAATTCGAACTGTACTTTCAATTTTGGAATAACTTCAAGATAATACATTTCATACTCCAAGCCTTTTATAAAATTTGAACATTTTTCCAGTCCGAAGTATTCCATTTCGAAACTATAGAATTCGATATTCTCCAATTTGAACAAAAATTTTCCTCAATATTTAAAAATGCCTGAATTTCCTTTTGTAATCAGTAATTATGAATCGAATGTTTCAAATTGAACATAAAAACTGAACTTTCAACGTAACAATTTTAATTGTTCCATTTGGAAAAATGAAAGCTCTAAATTTAATTCAATGTAACGATTGAAAAAGGAATGACATAGAATTTAAAATTTTCATTCCCCATGCCTAAATGGAAGGATAAATCAACAGATTCTGGAAACTATATCATTTAGGCAACCTCAGATTATAAACATTAAAACTTGCACATTTTACTATTTGATCATTTAGAATTAAACACTTTTTAGATTTCATTTAAAGTCGTTTATAATCAATAATTTTCTATTCTTATCTATAGGTATAAAAGTTTCTTTTCCAGTCTCTCCCCTCGTTATGATACAACATTTGAGGGACAAACGGCACAAAAAAATTCTTAAATGCCTGCGGATGCGTTTTTTATTTGATATTTTCCATCTAGAAGCATGAGTGACTTGTCAGAACGAATAAGCAGCTATTAAAGTTAGTATGTTAGTCTTGCGATATTTTTTTTACATTGTAAAATAAATGATGTAATTCTATAAAATGCGTGCTGAAAACAAACAACAAAGTGTGTTTTTCTTTTTCGATGACCAGTGATCGTTCTGTAACCTTCTCAATTCTTTATGAAATGATTTATTCGTGAGCTTTGTTTAATTGTGCAAACCTACTGAAACCTAATATTTTGTTTCTGAAAATTTTCAACACTGTATTCGTGATCAGCAACATCAAAAACCTCCTTACACCAATTTTGAAAAGAATCAAAAATTGATTTAGCATACTCACCCGCCATTATGGATCCGCCATCTTGTTTTTGAAATTTTCAACACTGTATTCGCAATCAGCGATCTCAAAAACCTACTTACACCAATCTCGAAAAGAATCAAAAATTGATTTAGCATACTCACCCGCCATATTGGATCCGTCATTTTGTTTTTGAAATTTTTGACACTGTATTCGCAATCAGCGACCTCAAAAACCTCCTTACACCAATCTTGAAAAAAATCAAAAATTGATTTAGCATACTCGCACGCCATATTGGATCCGCTATTTTGTTTTTGAAATCTTCGACACTGTATTAGTAATCAGCGACCTCAAAAATCCCCTTACACCAATTATGAAAAGAATCGAAAATTGATTTAGGATACTCGCCCGCCATATTGGATCCGCCATTTTGTTTTTGAAATCCTCGACACTGTATTAGTAATCAGCGACCTCAAAAATCCCCTTACACCAATTATGAAAAGAATCAAAAATTGATTTAGGATACTCGCCCGCCATATTGGATCCGCCATTTTGTTTTTGAAATCTTCGACACTGTATTAGTAATCATTGACCTCAAAAATCCCCTTTCACCAATTATGAAAAGAATCAAAAATTGATGGAGGATACTCGCCCGCCATATTGGATCCGCCATTTTGTTTTTGAAATTTTTTGACACCATATTCGTAATCAGCGATCCCAACAACCCGTGGCCATCATAATTGAGCCCATTTCATGAATATTTTGTAGTTTTGGCCATCTTTTCGGGATTTGGTCCGACTGGGCGGAGATTTAAAAATATCCTTCCTATCAAAAAACACCGTAACTAGCCATTTTCTCATTTCTATCCATTTTTCAACTTTAAAATGTTCTCTTTCATCAATAGTGTGTGAGTTTCTTGTTTATGGGCATCACTTAACAAAAAAAAAATACAACAACATTTTTTTCGAAAAAAATTGCTTTTTGCGGTGGTTTTTTAGAGAAAAAATAAATATAAACCTTTGGAGTACAAAGAAGAAAAGATCGCAGTACTTCGCAACTTTGATGGTTTTTTTGGGATACATAAAGGATTGAAAAACTACTGACGGTATCTTCCGTTCATGCACTGTATCAAAAGTTATACCGAATTTCCCAAATATCCAAATATTCGCAAATTCTCAACTTTTTTCCAGTCAACATCACCAATTCGAAAGGATGTTTTTTTTTCATTTTGTCATGTTAATTTATGCCAATAAACAGAGAAACTACGCATTGTTGGTAAAGAAAAACATTTGGGAGTTTAGAAGATGATGAAGATGAAAAAATTGCTTGCCTTCCTTTATCCACTATATCCAAAGTTACACGAAATTTTTCAAATATTCTTGAACTCACAAATTTTCAACTTTTTTTTAGTCAACATTATCACTTCGACATATTTTTTTTTCTTCATTTTTTCTTGGTAATTTGTGCCTATAAAATGAGAAATTATGCATTACTGATAGAAAAAAAAAACGTTTTAAAGTTGAAAAAGTGGATGAAAATTGTGAAATCGCTTGTTACGGTAGTTTTTGACAGTAAAAATTAGTTTAAATCTTTGGGATACTCAAAAAAGAATTTCATTGCTTCACAACTTCGAGGATTTTTGAGGGACACATTAGGACTGGAAAACTACCAACAGCATCTTCCAGTCATCTACTATATCCAAAGTTATACCGAATTTTCCAAACATCCTCAAATTCGCAAATTTTCAACGTTTTCTCAGTCAACATTATCACCTCGAAAATTCTTTTTCATTAAAAGCCAGTGATCTCCCGTCATAGAGAATGTTTCGTAGTTTCTAGAACCCTACTTTCATTTTCTGTGCGATATGTTCCCGAGTAATTGATTGTCGAAGTTAAAATTGACGTTTCTGCTTTGATCAACGATAACTCTGTGCCAAATCATTATACGGAGTTCAATTAAGCTCAGTGATTAGGCTGAGTGATTTTCCTTAACAATCACGTCTCGAAAATTCTCAAAAAAAGCCTAATTGCTAAGCGGGAGCCGGATTTAGGAACACGAAATAAGTCAGATCTTAAAAATTACAGTAGAGTGGGATTAGATAAAAAGAAATGTGCTGGGTCTCCGGAAATTTGTTCAAATCCACAAAAGAAATGAATTTTTCTTGTTTTGAAAAAAAAATATTTGGAGGTGCCGCAAGCACTGTGAAGTTTAACACGTGTTTCCCATAAGAAAAAAAGACGTTTTTGTAAATTTTATTCAGAAATCTCAATATTAGATGAATCGAGTTCAAAATTCACCATTTCTCTTGCCAATTGATCACAGAATGAGAATAAAATATTACTTTCCAAATATCAACCCCATAAGTCTGTCTTATAGGATCCCAAAAAACACCCATAAGTGAAAAATTGGTTCTTCGAGTGCATGGCGCTGATTATGAAATTTTTTTTCGGTTTTTTTAACACAGATTGTTTCAAATATATGAAATACTACTTTATACTGATGATTAGATGTTCTTTAAAATTGTCTAAACAATTCGATATTGTTATCAGCAACTTTCTCTTAGAAAAGGGTTAGAGAGTCAAGGTTTTTTCTGAATTTTTCAACTCATTTCCAACGTTTTAGTAAGAGCGAGGTAATAGTCAATTGGAGTCGAAAACTAGGGCGCGCGTCATCCAGATCTCGCGCTTCACGCTCGATAATGTATTTACCTCGCGCTACGCGCTCGGTTTTTTTAAACCTCGCGCTTCGCGCTCGGCTTTATACGTGCCTAATCCAGTTTACAGTGAAATGCATACACAGAATTACAAATATTGCAAAACTGCTGAAAACCTCTACTTCTATGAAGATTTTTTTTTCATTATTGATCAAATTTTTTTATATGGAGTTTACTCAAGGCTCTACTGGCCTTAAGGAACACATTCTCATTACAACACTCGCCACTGATATTTACATCTCACATAGTTTGGCTAGCAAATTGAATTTTTCATTGTTTAAGAAGCGTTGGCACGATTAAAAAAATATATATACGCCGTATTGGGAAAAATTCCATGTAAAACTTGTGAAACTTTTTTAGAGGAACAATTCTTCTATAAATTATCTCTTCTTCTCTCTTATTGTTTGACTGGAAGATCGAATTTTCTATTTCTGTAAATGTGTTA
>WSXT02134631.1:0-10620 GCA_011762715.2 Neuroterus valhalla
TTGCTTAGAAAATTAATAAATGAGATTAACAGTTACTAACATTGAATCATATAGAAATTCGATTATCAACCGAAAAAAAACTATTTTTTGGAAGAATATTTTTTGAACACAATTGGAATAATTTAATATCAATTTGAGTAAAAAATCTTGAAATAAATAAATTTTCTCTTCCTAAGAAGATTTTGTTCTCATTCCTTAAATAATTGATTTCAATCCGAAAAAGACAATTTTTCAGCAAATCAGTTCAATGTTTAACTACATCAGATGATTTTTCAAATAAAAGGATAAATTTTCAAGAAAACAATTCAATTTTGAATCGAAGAATTCAATTTTCAACTAAAAAAATCAAATTTCCCAACAGGACGATCTGTTTTGCAAAGGAAAACATAAACTTGCAATTAAAAATTGCATTTTAAGTAATAGAGATGGAATTCATACAAAAAATGCAATTTCAAACAAAAATGCATTTTAATTAACATATAAAGTTTTTGAGCCAAAATGACATACTGCTAAAAAAAGTTTTATTTTCATCTGGAAAATTTGAATTTTAAACGAAAGATTCTGAATTTCATTTACACAGATCACTTTTTTATTAGAAAACAAATTATTGAGATTGACAGTTAATAACATTGAATCATATAGAAATTCGATTATCAACCGGAAAAAAAAACTATCTTTTGAAAGAATATTTTTTGAGCACAATTGGAATTATTCAATATCAACCTAAATAAAAAATCTTGAAATAAATAATTTTTTTTTAAGAAGATTTTGATCTTATTCCTTAAATAATTGATTTCAATCGATATTTGTGTTAAAAGTGCCTTTTTCCGAACTTTATGATTTTACTTCTAAATTATTGGATACTTGGTCATTATACAAAAAAAGTACCGAAAATAAGGCCAATTCTGAACCAAAAAACGTGATTTTTCAACCGAAAAGTGGTCTTTCTTTCAAAAAAAAATGTCTACTAAAAATGATAAATTTCCAAAGAAGAGAATGAAATTTTATCCAAAATATGAAGTTTTCGGCCCAGGAAAACATTTTGCTATACAAAACTTATATTTTCAGCCGGAAAATAAGAATGTTTAAGCAAGTTAATTATTAATCTTTTTCCAAGAAAATATGAATTTTCAACGAGAGATTCAGAATTTCATTTTGAAAATAATAAGAATAATAATAAAAATAAAATGAAAGAATAAAAAAAATAATAATGAAATACTAAATATATCATATATTATATTATTATTATATTATTATGTTATATATCATTATCATTATATATTTTATTTTCACAAAATAATAAGAATAATTTAATTAGAAAATAAATAATTGAGATTAACCGTTATTAACATTGAATCATATAAAAATTCGATTATCAACCGAAAATAAAAATGTTTTTTTACCACAATTGGAATTATTTAATATCAACTTGAATGAAAAATCTTGAAATAAATCAATTTTCTTTTTCTAAGAAGATTTTGTTCTCATTCTTCAATTAATTGATTCCAATCCGAAAAAGACAATTTTTCAGCAAATTAGTTCAATGTTTAACTACATCAGATGATTTTTCGAACAAAAGGATATATTTTCAAGAAAATAATTCAATTTTGAACCGAAGAATTCAATTTTCACCTAAAAAATTTGAATTTCCCAACAGGAAGATCTGTTTTTCAAAGAAGATATTTATTTTGCAATTAAAAAATTGCATTTTAACCAATAGAGATGGAATTCAAACAAAAAATGCATTTTCAAACAAAAATACATTTTATCCAAAATATAAAGTTTTTGAGCCAAAAAGACATACTGCTAAAAAAAGTTGTATTCTCAACTGAAAAATTTGAATTTTGAACGGGAGATTCCGAATTTCATTTGAACAGATCACTTTTTTATTAGAAAATACATTATTGAAATAAATAAATTCTTTTTTCTAAGAATATTTTGATCTTATTCCTCAAATGATTGATTTCAATCCGAAAAAGACAGTTTTCAGCAAATTAGTTCAATGTTTAACTGCATCAGATGATTTTTCGAACAAAAGGATAAATTTTCAAGAAAATAATTCAATTTTGAACCAAAGAATTCAATTTTCAACTATGAAATTTGAATTTTCCAAAAGAATGATCAGTTTTTCAAAGGAAAAAATGAATTTCCAATCAAATCGTTGCATTTTAACCAATAAAGACGGAATCCATACCAAAAAATTTATTTTCAAACAAAAATACATTTTATCCAAGATATGAAATTTTCAAACCAGAAAGATGAATTTCCTACAAAACAGTTGTATTTTTAATCGAAAAATATGAAAGTTCAACGAGAAAATTAATTTTTTTCCAACAAAATATGAATTTTCAACGGAAGATTCTAAATTTAATTCAAACTGATTACTCCCTTATTAAAAAATAAATTATTGAGATTATCAGTAATAATATTGAATCGTATAGAAATTTTATTATCAATAGAGAAAAAAACAATTTTTTGAAGAATATATTCATTTTCGACCACATTTGGGATAGTTAAATATCCACTTGAATAGAAAATCTTGAAGAAAATATAATTTTTTTCATGAATGAAGATTTCGATTAAATGATTTAGTGCAATTCGAAAAAGACGATTTTTCATCAAAGTGGTTCAAAATTCTACTACAACAGATGTTTTTTCGAACCATAGGATGAATTTTCAAGAGGACATTTCAATTTTCAACCGGAGAATTGAATTTTCAACTAAGAAATTCGAATTTTACAGAAGAATGATCAGTTTTCAAAGGATGAAATAAATTTTCAACCAAATCCTTAGATGGAATTCATACCAAAAAAATGAATTTCCAAACAAAAATACGTTTTATCCAAAATATGAAGGTTTCGAGCCAGAAAGACATATTGTTATAAAAAAGTTGTATTTTCAAACGGAAAATATGAATTTCTAACGAAAGATTCTGAATTCAATTTA
The DNA here is from genome assembly GCA_011762715.2 of Neuroterus valhalla. NCBI lineage: Eukaryota > Metazoa > Arthropoda > Insecta > Hymenoptera > Cynipidae > Neuroterus > Neuroterus valhalla. Next base: position 2,947 of record WSXT02134631.1, read on the forward strand.
AACAGATTAGGAACGAATTTTCAACGAATCAGTTCAATGTTCAACTACAACAAATAATTTTCAAAACAAATGGAGAAATTTTCAAGAAAATGATTCGATCTTTTTGATCGAAAAGTTGTATCTTTTAGTAGAAAATATTTTTCTTCGTGAAAAATTCACCTTTGCAGTTAAACATTCAATTGTTTGGTTAAAAAATCTCTTATTCTTCTTAAAAGTCTTCTGTTCTGATTCGAAATACTCTTCTTCAGTTAAAAATTCAACTGCTTTTCGGGAATTCGGACTTCTGAACTATTTGATGTTTTTGATCCAAATATTTCTTTGGTTGAAATATCAACTATTACATTTTTCTTCAAGAATTAAGCCACCACGCTTTGAATTTAAAATACTTTGTTGAAAAATAAACATTTTTTATGAAAGACTTATAATTCAAGTTTAAAAATGATTTTTTTTTGCATGGAATGTTGCTATTGGTTGCAATTTAAAAACTTTGGTCGTAAATGTATTTCCAAACCGTATATCGAACTATTTTATTCTTCAAGAAAAATTATCTTTTTTAATTATATATTCATGTAACTTTTTGAAATCATCTCTCTTTTTTCAAAGTGGAACTATTTTGCAAAATATTCATAATTTTTCCTTAAAAAAATAATTCTTCTTTGTAAAAATATAATCATCTTTGTTGAACATTTACCTGTTTGATGAAAATTCATGTATTTTTATGAGATTTTTCCTATTAGTAGAGAATTGAACTTTTTGATTGAGAATTCGAATCTTCTAGTAGAAAATTAACTTTCTTGTTTAAAAATGTATCTTTTACGGCCGAGCATTCAATTATTTGATGATGTAATATATAATTATTTATTAGTTTCGTAGTTCCAGAACTTCAAGAATGTTGAGTTGCAACCATAATAATAAACTCTCAACCATATAGCAAAATTTTTAACGAGATTTTGAACCTAATTATTAGAACTATAAAAAAAAGTGAATCTACACTAGAGAGTTCAGCTTGTCGAAAATACTTGGAGAATTTCAACAAAGTATTAAAAAAAAATCAGCCAAAGAGATGAATTCTCTACCTGGATTCATTATTCCTTACAAGCAATAGCGAATTTTTGTAGAAAATAATAATGTTTTCAATCTCTTTTTAATTTATTCTTTTGGTACCAAATACAAACATTTAGTTCAAAATGACCCTATTTAGTTTAAAATGACCCTAGCTGAAAATTTGATCATTTATTTTTTCTTCGATACTTAATCATTTTTTTTTAATAAAAAAAAATCACTATTCCGGTCCGGACCTAGCGTCTTACGATTTTAGAACAAGCGACTGACCGGTCCATGACTAGCGGCTGAAATGCCTAGAACGATTGGCTTACCAGCCTTGAACTAGCGACTCACGAGGCCCGAACTAGTGTCTTGCATGCCTTCATCTAGCAGCTTACTGGCCCAGAACCAGCGGCTTACGTTCCTAGAACTAGCAGCTGAATCGTTCATAACTAGTGGTCGACATGCCTAAAACTGGCCGCTTTCCGGCCTAGAACTAGCCACTTCACGGCCTGGAACTATCAGCTGACCGGTCCATGACTAGCATCTGACTTGTCTAGAACTAGCGGCTCACCAGCCTTGAACTAGAAGCTTACTCGCCTATAACTAACGGCTTTCAGGCCTTGAACTAGCGGCTTACCAGCCTAAAACTAGTGGCTCACGATCCTAGAACTAGCAGTTGACCAGTCAATAACTAGCGGCTGACATGCCTAGAACTAGCGGCTTTCCTGCCTGGTACCAGCGGCTTACAGGCCCAGAACTAGCGGCTTCCAGGCCTTGAGCTAGCTTCTTACTGATCTAGAACTTGTGGCTTACGATCCTCGAGCTAGCAGATGACCAGTCCATAACTAGCGGCTCACAGATCTAAAACAAGCGGTCTACGATCCTAAAACTAGCGGCTCACAGGCATTGAACTAGTAGTTTATCGGCCTAGAACTAGCGGGTTATAGGCCTTCAACTATCAGCTGGCAGGCCTGAAACTAGCGGATGACCGGTCGAGATCCAGCAGCTTACATTCCTAGAACTAGCGGCTTGAGATCCTAGAACTAGTGGCCTACCGGCCTAAAACTAGTAGCTTTCAGGCCCTTAACTAGCGACGTACTAGCCTAGAACTACTGACTTACGATCCTAGAACTAGCAGCTGACCAGTCAATAACTAGCGGCTGATACGCCTAGAACTAGCGACTTATCGGCCTTGAACTAGCAGCTATCTTGCCTAGAACTAGCAGCTTACAGGCATAGAACTAGCGGCCTACATGCCTTGAACTTACGGCTTATCGGCCTAGAACTAGAGGCTATCTTGCCTAGAACCAGTGGCTTCCAGGCATAGAACTAGCGGCTCACTAACCCAGAACTAGCGGCCTACAGGCCTTGAAGTTGCGGCTCACCAGGGCAGAACTAGCAGCTTACTGGCCCAGAACCAGCGGCTTACGATCCTAGAACTGGTGGCCTACTGGCCTAGAACTAGCGGCTTACTGGTCTAGAACTTGCGGCTCACGATCCCAGAACAAGCAGATGACCAGTCCATAACTAGCGGCTGACATGCCTAGAACTAGCGCCTTACCAGCCTAGAACAATCGGCTTTCCCACCTTGAACCAGCGGCTAACAGGTCGGAAACTAGCGGCTTAGGATCCTAGAACTAGCGGCCTACAGGCATTGAACTAGCGGGCTATCGGCCTAGAACTAGTGGCTTACCAGCCTAGAACTATTAGCTGACAGGCCTAGAAGTAGTGAATGACCGGTCCAGAACCAGCGGCTTACATGTCTAGAACTAGTGGCTTACTGGCACAGAACCAGCGGCTTACAATCCTGGAACTAGTGGCCTACTGGCCTAGAACTAGCGGCTTACTGGTCTAGAACTTGCGGCTTACTGGTCTAGAACTTGCGGCTTACTATCCCAGAACTAGCAGATGACCAGTCCATAACTAGCAGCTGACATGTCTAGAACTAGCGCCTTACCAGCCTAGAACAATCGGCTTTCCCACCTTGAACCAGCGGCTAACAGGTCGGAAACTAGCGGCTTAGGATCCTAGAACTAGCGGCCTACAGGCATTGAACTAGCGGGCTATCGGCCTAGAACTAGTGGCTTACCAGCCTAGAACTATTAGCTGACAGGCCTAGAAGTAGTGAATGACCGGTCCAGAACCAGCGGCTTACATGTCTAGAACTAGTGGCTTACTGGCACAGAACCAGCGGCTTACGATCCTGGAACTAGTGGCCTACTGGCCTAGAACTAGCGGATCACTGGTCTAGAACTTGCAGCTTACTGGTCTAGAACTTGCGGCCTACAGGCATTGAACCAGCGGGTTATGGGCCTAGAAATAGCGGCTTACCAGCCTAGAATTAGCGGCTTATAGGCCTAGAACTATCAGCTGACAGGCCTAGAAGTAGTGAATGACCGGTCCAGAACCAGCGGCTTACATGTCTAGAACAAGCGGCTTAACGCCCAGAAAAGTTTTTCACTCTCAGGGCGACATTTTACTGAAGCCGGCCCTGTCCTCAAATCAGATCAAGAAGCCTAAAAAAATCTCAACATGGACGGACGCGTGGAGGATGTGAAGCTCCAAAGATTAAAATTCTCCTCCCTCAGGTTCTTTTTCTTCGTTTAGAATTTTAGATGGTTTGTCTGTGGTGTTTCTTGGGATAGGTTCCTGTATACTGTATAAGATGTATGGTGCACCTATATTGCCCCAACGATCTGCACAATGCACTGGCGGAGTGGAGTGGAGATGGATATTTAAATCACTGTCTTAGGAGATGGCAAATAGGCCTCCAGAGTCTCGTTACGAAGAAGATGGAGAGGAAGCGATTCTCTTCAGAGAATGTTACAAATTGGTTATCTCGTCTCTGCTCTGGGACTGTGACATCAGTCCTCTTTTACTTCTCTTTATAAAAAAGAACTAAAAGTGGAGATGGGTAGTGACTGACATTTCACGGAAATTTTTTCTGGAAGTGCTTCACTGCCTTACCAACTATTTCTTACGATATCTTTTCCCTTTTTTAGGAGTTATTTCTTAGTTTTTCCTTATTCCTTTTAACCATATTTTACTCCTCTCTTCCAGCCTGTTTATCCGTCCTTCATCCTTACCATTCTCATCCAAAACTTATTGTATTCTTCCTAACATACTCTCTCCTCATCTTTCGTCACCTGTGCACCGCTTCAATACATACAATCATGATCCCTGCTCATACCTACATACTCTACACAAATTTTTATCTTCATTCAACCTTCATCTACATCCTCTTACCTCCTCTCGTATTTTGAATCTCACTACTTTATTCCATCTACTCTGCTTCTTTGATCTATTTGTGTATTCCGGTTCGCCGCCTTCCCTCTCCTTGATTTGCCCCCCTCTCCCTCTCTTTATTCCCTCTCTTTATTCTCTCCATTCCCTACTCCTCATTCGCACACCACACTCAACCCTCTTTTCGCATCTCTCCTTCTTCAATTCCGAGTTTCCATGGTACTACTCCTTTCTTTATTCATGACCTCTTGGGCACAATATTAAGCAATCATACTTCCCTCTTCTCTCTCAAGTTTTTCTTCAAGCTTTCATGATCTTCTAAGTTTGACTAACATTTTTTCTTGTTCTATTCCCTACCTTATATAACATAAGCAGCACCAACTCATCCTCATGACTCATCAAATATCATTAGACTCATTCCCCTTCCATTATCCGCATGGCACTGGATAAAGTTTGTCTGTTACCAATATTTTCCATCTTCTTCCCTTCCTTTTCATCCTTTCTCTTAAGTCTACTAATTGGGTACAAAACTCTCCTTCCCTTTCTCCTATCTCCTACCCTATCTAATTGGGTACTCCTCCTCCCCTTTCTCCTATCTCTACCCTTATCTTAGTCATTACGAATATTTCCTTCATACTTTCTATCAACTTTTCATCAAGTCCTCCCCCTTTAATGGATTTCCATAGCACTCTCCTGTTCGCGGAGTCAAATGCTGCTTAAAAATCCAAGTACCACCTTTTATGGATGGAAGGTCATTCTTTTGGATTACAAAATCTGCGATCATATTTTTGTTCAAGAATTCATTTCTTCTAGTTGAAAATTTTATTGGATGAAAATTTTATTGGATGGAAATTTCATTGGATGAAAATGTCACCTATGTTGTTAGAAATTCAATTATTCTTTTGAAAAGCTATATTTTCCGATTGAAAATTCTACTTCGGTTGAAATTTCTATTTTCGTTGAAGGTCGACTTTTCTGGTTTTTAAATTCATCTATTCTGTTCAACACTCACCGTTTTAGAGGAAAAACATTGTCTCCGTGAATTTGAAATTCATCTTTCGATTGAAAAATTATCTTTTTTGGTTAGGTTCTCAATTCTTTTGTTGAAAATTGTGTGATTTCTTCTTAGTTGAGAGTTGATTCTTCTCGGTTAAAAAGTCTACTAACAATTTCTGGTTTGAAATTCATTTCTCTTGATGAAAACTTCTGCTGTTTTGTTGAAATTTCAATTTTCTGTTGACAATTTAATTTTTTTTTCAGCAAATAATCGCTTTTTACAATTCTACTATTTGGCTTTAAAATTTTAATTTTTTTTGGCAATTTAACTATTTCTAAATGTCGAATTTTTTTGTTTGAGATTTATCTTTTTTGTTAAATATTTGTTTTTTTTTTAAAATAAAAAATCTGTCCTTCTGGATTCGAAATCCATCTCTTGGTACACAATTCTACTCTTCCTTTGAAATTTCAATTACTTTGTTAAAAATTTATCTTCCTATGTCAAACTTTTTGTTGTTTTTATTGAAAATTGAACTGTTCTGTTTAACTTTCTTCTTTCAAAATACGAAATCCCCCTTTTTAAATTTAAAATTACCCTTTTGAGAAAGAATCCATTTTTTTTTGTCATTAATTGAATTTTTCAATCACAAATTTTGTGATCCATGTTTAAAAGTTCTCTTATTTGATTTATAGTTAATTCTACCTATTTGAAAAGTCTATTATTATATTTTTGGTTTATAGTTTTTATTTTTTGTTTGGAAGTTCTACTTTTGGATTGGAAATTTTAATATTTCCTTGACAGTTTGAATATTTTTTAGGAATGTCATATTTTTTATTGAAAGTGAACCCTCTTTGTTTTAAAAGCCTACTACCATATTTTTGGCCCGAAATTAATCTCTTTTGATTGAAAATTATACTGTTTGGTTGAAAATTTAATTTTTCTGATAAAATCGTTTTTCTGTTGAAAGTTCCTTGACAATTCGACTATATTGTTAAGAACTCATCAATTTCAATTGGAATTCTATCCTATCTGTTCGGAAAGTCTACTATTGATTCTTGGTTTTGAATTCAAATCTTTTTGAAAAAATTTTGCTATTCATTTGAAAATTTGAATATTTTTTAGACACTTCCACTTATTTGTTAAAAAATAATCTTTTATGGTTGGCAGTTTCCTCTTTGTGTTTAAAAAGTCTCCCATTATATTTTTGGTTAAAAATTATCCTATTAGATTGCAAGTTCATTTTCAAAATTTATCTTATTCATTTTTAAAGTCATCTTACAATTAGTTGAATACCAATCTATTTTAGTTCAAAATGTAACTATGTCATTGAAAATTTGTCTTTTTGGATCCAGAATCTGTCCTATTGTTTTGGAAAATTATTTTTCTTTTTCAGCTAAAAATTCTATTATTTAGAGTGAAATTTCAGAATTTTGTTGATATTCCAACTATTTGGTAAAGAAGAAACATTGATTTTCGGGTTTAAAAATTTATCTTTCGGTTAAAAATTCATATATTTTGATTGTAAACAGAAATAATTAGAAGAGTTACAGTACTGACACGAATTACTTTTTGTTCTAAATTTATTTTCCTCCTAATATTTAAATTATTGAATATTTTTTTGCAGAAACATTGGGCAACAATAACAAATCCGCTGCTAGATCAGACTGCGTTCCGATCTCTTTCAAGAGGGTGTTTGCATTTATTTGAATATTTGGCCAGTGGAGTGGAAAATTGCAGAAAACCAAAACTCTCATACCCCTGTTCAAGATTAATTGCAGAATCCAGGATAATGAAAGGAGGAAAAATGTCTTCAGCTGGCAGCAATAACTCGGAAAGGAAAAAAATGAAAAAATCGCTCAATCGTGCAGTATATTAAAAATGGAATTAAAAATTCCTTGTGCCTTCGTGTGGGCCTCGGTACGGAGAGGATTTATGAACGAGGGGTATATACTTTTCTCAGTGCGCCACATTCCCACGCCTAAAGTCGTCCAATTTGAAGAGATCGTCGTTTATTTGTGCGCTTACGTAAAAAATAAACGAGGAGCTTAGTCGAGTGAAATGTTAACACAGAAATTATGCAAATCGCACGAAACCTGATATAAGCAGTGTCCGCCATCGGAACATTAATCATTCTCTTCGCTCGCTTGCTCACACTTTTCGCCTCGCTTTTTGTCTTTTCGTCTTTTCGTTTTTCCGTTTTCGATCAGGGCATATTCTCAGCAGATCTTAACATTGCTTGTCGGAACAGATCGTCATCTTTGTTAATTTATTTAAAATACATTAATGAATATATATATATAAATATATATACACACACACACACACACATGTGTGTGTGTGTGTGCGCGTGTGTGTGCGTGCGTGCGTGCGTGTGTGTGTGTGTGTAT
>WSXT02134642.1:0-10619 GCA_011762715.2 Neuroterus valhalla
TTTTGACACCAAAATCATGTCGATACATCTTACCGACTGCGAGTAAAGCCACCCACGCTTTAACTTGACAGACTGTATTATAAGAAATTTGTTATCCTGACTTCAATTTTGAGGTCCTAGTTGGAGCAGAACCTATGTCATCATAATTTGAAAGAGGGAAAAAATTAATGGCTATTAATATTTTTTCAAGAAGATCGTTTTCCGATCCGAAATCATTTGTCTAGGTCGCAGGAGTTTCAAAATTCGAGACTATTTAAATAAAAACTATTTTCGAATTTTCTAAAATGTGTATTGGAAATCAATAAATTAAAACAGAAGAGTTAATATAATTATATTAATAACAACATTTTCGATTTTGGACCCTAGAAATGAAACCATTTCAAAATTGAAGAATTTTGAATAATTGTAATCATTCAAAATAGAATTAGTAAAAAAGTGTTCGAAATTAAATTATTACAAATTGGAAACATGAAGGACAAAGCAAAACAAAAATCTGACACTAGCATATTTACTAATTACACAGTTTCCAAATCTAAAGAGTTGAAAAATTGTTCTTCAATAAATATTACTTATTTATTGAAAAAATGATAATTGGTGAAGGAAGTGCATTGACCCTCAATGATAATTTGGTATAGAAAGTTGATGTTTGTTTTTGTATTTGAATACAAATTAAATTGTACCAGGCGTTTCAGCAGACACAAATTTCGAATGAGAAAATGTTTTTTGTTTGTTAATATCTTAGTTTTAAAACGGGATATAATAATCCTTCTTAATTATCTCAGGTTTAATTGTGATGAAAATTTTTGTTTGTAATAAAGAATGTTTTCCCGTATAAATGTTACATTTAATTTTTATTGAAAATGTGATAAGTTTTAAAAAAAATACTGCTATTCTGTACTGAAATAAAAATTGAAAATGAATCTTTTCCCATTCAAAAGAAAATATACAGAAAAGTTCAAAAGAATTTCGAAAAAAATATTGAATTTAGAAATTTTTATAGTAAAAAAATTTGTGCGGGACAATAGAAATTCTCGACAATTTATATTACCAAATTTTGAAATTTCTGATGGAAAATTTCCGAAACAATATTGCTGATATTATAAAATATGTCATTGTAAAGTTCCTGGTGACACAGGAATATTCGCGCATTTTAAAATTCCCGAATGTCGACTATGTTTCAAATTTTCTGATATTAATTCATGTTAAGCTACAATCTGAAATCATTTAATTCCAAAGTTTCAATTAATTTTAATTTTTTTCCAAAACTTATGATTGTATAACTTTCAAGGCTTATGATTCGAGATTTTGTGCAGTTATGAATAATTAAAAACTCTTATGTCTTAGAACATCAACTCACTTCCAACAAATTTTGTTTCATTGCAGAGACTTTGAATTTAGATAAGTGCCAATTAATATTATTTAAATTTATGACAAATACACAGGGGAGGAGTGACTCTCTACATGCTGAGAAAGTACTGATGAAGAAATATTTTTTTGAAGACAGAAAGAACCCTTAAATATGCTAAATTCTGATTTCTCCTTAATAAATGTATTGCGATTGATTTAGTAAATTGGATAAAAGCAAAATTTTTTATTCAATTGCATGATAAGGTATTTAAGGGTTAATACTAATGCTCAGCCTCTAATAACTCTGCACTAAAATACAGGTTAATGAAAAATGTTCGTGGAAAGATCTGTAAGCTGGTGGCCTCTGTGATGGAGGTTCTATTTAGGCTATGCTGCCACTTCTCTAATCATAGGTACTCTACAATAACAGTAAATAATGTGCTTTCATCGTCTTGTATCTTATAAGTCAATCGCTAGACGTAATGTTACATCTTCTGTTGCACATATAACTTTGAAAAATATTTTACGCACTTAGTTTGTAAACGAAATACGGAACGCAGAGCACGTTTAATTTTCCAACAATAACGTATTCTGTATCCTGGAATGTATCTACTTTATTTTAACATGCAGAGCTTTGGTAAATAAGCTTTATTTCAGTCAGGGACTGCAACTTATGTTTTTTGGGACCTCTCCCTCCCCCAGAAGAAAAACGTACATGCTGATGATATATCAATTTTTCAAGCAAAAAAAAAAGAAAAAATTCTATAACGTAATTTCAATAGTTTGAACAAATTCCCAGATGTGGAGTACTCTTTGTATTCCATACAAGAGTTGCGGCCCCTGATTTTAGTGGATTTCACATATTTGTTAATTATATTTCGTGAAAAAAAATTTAACTCATGATTTTAATGAATGCACTTTTCGTTTGACTTTTAGGAAGACATTTCCGTTGTGAATTTTTAAATTAAAAAATGCACCTGCACCTATCAATCTGCATGCCATCTTTTTCAAACATGCTTTGCACAAGAATAATTGAATAAAAAGTTGCGATATTAATTTTTTTTAGCACATATGTAAGAGGAAAATCACAGCCTCATATGAAATTTGAATCTAAATATATAATTTAGAAAGATTACTAACGTCGCAATTTTTTTTTCATATTCGAAAACTCAGGTAATAATTCTAATCAATTTCAGGCTCAATATGTCCAGTGATCTTATGTCTTTACACATTGGAGATCGAATCTTGGAAGTTAACGGGACGCCTGTGAAAGATCAACCTATTGAAAGCATAGAAAATCTTATACGATATTCGGACTCGATCTTGCAGGTAATGAAAAGATATCTGCTGGAAACGTTCCTGGTTTTAAAAATCTCAATATGTTCATTATAGTTACAGCAATTTTTTCCTCTTCTGTTTAGTTAACGATAGAACACGATCCAGATGCAGTTTCTCGAAGGCCTACATTTTCCAATATTCCGTCCACAATGATAACATCCAGTCCTAAAACGAGTGCTGACAGCAAAGAACGCATGTTTAAAAGGAGAGATGAAGGATATATTAGTGGGACAAGAAGCAGACAGTTGAGACGAACAAAGGACCCAGCTCATAAGGAACGAAGTAGTTCTATGTCGAGATTGCTTGATGGGTAAGAAAAAATTGAAATATAATACATATTTTCAGATCCAAGCAGTCAAATTAAAAAAACAAATGAATACAAAAAAGGATCGTCAATCGTAACATTTCTTCTTATTGAAATAATCATCTTAGAACTTCCCCAAACAACACCTGCGATTTAAGTCGAACCAGATCGTTTCGAGTTGAACCGAAAAATCAAAGGATTTTCCGAGCCAGCGATCTTGTGAAGGGTGAACTTTTGGGAAAAGGATTTTTTGGCCAAGTCTATAAAGTCACTCATCGAGATACGAATGAAGTCATGGTGCTCAAAGAGTTGTACAGAGTTGACGAAGAAGCACAAAAGAATTTTTTGAAGGAGGTAAATATCCAAATATAGCTGAATATCAAATGAATAAAATGATAAAACGAATGTGGGGCCTAAACATGCAATGTAAACTGAAAATAATATTATGAAAACCTATCTTAAAATCAAAGAAAAATTTAGTCGCTTTAATAATTAGAAGTTTAGAATGTTCTGACATTCATATCAAAATTCCTGAACCAAAAGACGAAAACTAATTCGGCTTCGGAAAAAGAATGTTATTCAAAACAATTATGCGTGCCATATGAATCCATAGGACTTTCATGGAAGCATGTAATCAAAAGATTTGTTCCTTTTTCAACATGAGAAAACGAGAAACGCATTTTGTCAAACAAGTATACAAAATATCGATCTGAGATTACGAAATTCAACCATTCAATGATTATTCAGTTGTTAAGAATTATTTCAGTCTGCTGTCCCAAAGAAGAACCTAGTAAGTGACTTTCCATAGTGACTATTTTCAGGCATATCTGCGTGAGAAAATAACCTCTATGGCAAAAGTCACTTACTAGGTTTTTCTTTTGGACAGCAGCAGTGATAATTCATTAAAAAATATTCCAATTTTCAAGACGTACTTGAATTTCTTGAATTTTAATCGATTTCAGTTCTTTGTAATGACTTCTAATTGAAATTTTCCTGCGATTTTTGATATTCAAAGTTAAGAATATAAGATTTCGTAAACTTATATTCTAATATTGTTCAATAAATAATGCTCTAATTCCAAAAGATTGTACAGTTTACATTTTGAAATATGAATTCAAAATCAACACACTTTTTTTCGAAATACTGTCTAATTTTAATGGCTTGCCATTGTTGAATTCAAAGCGTCTAAATTTTTCATACTGCTTTTTTTGTTTGTGAGAATTCCTCTAGTTTATTTGTTTTATTAAAAATTTCAGTTTCTAAAGTACCTTTCAAATATTTTGAATTACCGTGAAATATTATTAAATATCTTGGAGTCAGAAGTATCTTTACTTGCACCTGATCAGTCGTGTTGTCCACCCGACGGATAACACTGAATGTGAATTTCATCCAAATTTCTCTTTCCAGGTCGCAGTTCTTCGCTCCCTACATCACAACAACGTTCTCCGCTTCATCGGCGTCCTCTACAAGGACAAAAAACTGCACCTTGTCACCGAATTCATAGCTGGTGGTACCCTTCGAGAATTACTCCACGACAGCAATGAACCATTGCCCTGGGAACAAAGAACCTCTTTTGCTAAAGACATCGCAGCTGGCATGGCTTACCTACATTCGATGAACATCATCCACCGAGATTTAAATTCACATAACTGTCTCGTTCGTGAGGACAAAACCGTCGTTGTTGCTGATTTCGGTCTCGCTAGAATAATGCAGAATGGAAGTGCCCTGGACAAAAGAAGGTACAGCAGACATTCCGACGGCGAGGTTCGATCTTCTAAAAAAGAACGCAAGAAAAGATACACTGTCGTGGGAAATCCTTATTGGATGGCTCCTGAGATGATGAAGGGTAACAAATACGACGAAAAGGTCGATATATTCAGCTTCGGAATTGTCGTCTGCGAAATTATAGGACGTGTCCAAGCTGATCCTGACTATCTTCCCAGGTCTTCTGATTTTGGTCTCAACAAGCACGTCTTCAAGGAAAAATTCTGCGCCAGTTGTCCAGAAACTTTTTACACCATAGCATTCCTGTGTTGCGATTTGAATCCAGATAAGAGGCCACCTTTTGAAATCATGGAAGTCTGGCTGGAAGGTTTAGCAATGCACCTATCAGTTGGAGCAACTTTACCTTCTGATCTTGAATTCGATATCAGATATTACACAGGACCAAGTCCTAGTAGCAGTGAGTCCACAACTCCTGAAACTTTAGCTCCTCAGTTAAAACCAATCACAGAAGGTCAAGTTCATCAAGAAAGGAAAAGAGGTGTTTGTAATGATAGTACCTTAGAAAGAGAAATTTCTCCAGAACGATCAACAACAGGAGGACCAGAAACTATCAACAGGGAAAAGTATTCGAGGCAAAATAGTCAGGAGAGTGCAGAAAATTCAGGAAGAAGAGGCAGAAAGTTTTCAGCAGAGAAGAAAGAATCTGTTCTCGTCCCTCCAGATGTTAGTGGATTCAGTGGACGATATTTGAGACAGCACAACAGGTCTAAGGACAATAATAAAAATCTTTCAGAGGTTACCAAAGAAAATTTCCGAGAGAACGAACATGACGATGTTAAACCAGCTGTCGAAAAAACCAAGTACGTGGGTAATGTAGACCCCGGAACTGATTCAAACGTCTCTAAACAAATAGGGAATGAAAATAAGTACAAAATTAACAATCCATTGACATCACAATCCCAGGATAGAATCAAATTCAAGACTCCGAATCCTAGCAATATTGTTGGTACTTATTTGAGACAAATCAGCAAATCGAAAACGCCTTCTGAAAAGGAAAACAAAACAGAAAAAGAAAACAAAACCTGTCGTCGCAATAATTCAAACTCTAAGGAAAATGATTCCATGAAAACTTCTGTGGACGATTCTATCAATTCGAAATCGACTGGATGTTACTTAAGGAGAACGAAAATATCCCCGACTAAGGAAACCACGAAGAATGCATTTTCGAGGGATGACTCGAATTCGAATGACAACTTGGATCTCAAGAGAAATCAGAAGGAGGAGATCTTCTACGAAGGAAACAAAAATGCAGCATCTAAGAGTCCAACATCTTGCCAAAATGTTCCAACTAAAATCGAATCTCATGATAGTTTAATGAGTCCAGAGGAAAGAGAGTTGAAAAGTATTCTCGAAAGTAGACTTAAGGCTGTAGAAAGTAGGTTGAACAATCCATCTAACACTTTCAAGTTGGAGAGGAAAGATAGTTTTGATTTGGATAGTGCAGTGGGTACAATGAAAAGCGATTTTTTTTCCGAACTTAATTTAGATAAGTTGATAGATGTCAGCGAAATTTCTGAGATACGTCACACTGAGAAGTGTCATTCCCCCAATCGGTGTACTTCTCCGATAGAAAGCACCGCTTTGTAGAAAGACTTGCCTTTTAATTTTATTTAGATTTAGAGCATTTCTTTTCTTTTCAAGTCTGTACTCCTGTGAAGAGAGTTTTTGCTACGGAAATTGTAAATAATCAACCGAGATCTTTTTACGGTCAGTATTACATCGAATATCTTTTGTAAATGATAAATTTATACGTGATAAATTCATAAATTGATACCTCCAAGTCAGAAGAATCTCTCTTGGATTGTAAGCCTATAAAAGGACCTCGAAAAGGAATACTCTGGCGTTGGTCATATAAACTAACCAGACTGCTTTTTGAGTTGATCCGTCCTTTTGGTACGCATTCTCGGATCACTTTACTTGAATACCTATAAATTTTGTTGACTTCTTTGGATTCTTTGAAGTGGTGAGCTTACACGGCCAACGCCAAAGCGGTCGTTTTAGTCTTTAGATGTGCAATTATACATTCCGAGAGAGGTTCGTTTAACATAGTGGTATCGAAACGATAAATTTATAAATTATATTTATCGAATCTCAAGGTCACTTTCTCAACTGAAGTCTATTGTTAGTTTTTTCTTGAGTAGTGATTTTAAGAGGAGAAATGTCTGCTTGGGTTCCTGAATCCGAAATTGTTACATTCCCAGCGACTATTCCAGATACAAGATTGTATTAATAATCCTAAGATACAGTAGTGAGCTTCCAGTGAAAGCATTCCATCCAAGGTTTTGGTTATTGAGAAATGATTCGATATTTATTGGAAAAATAGATCTTGATAAATTTATACCTATTATTCTGGGCTAAGTTCTTGAAAAAAGTGCAACGAGACTGAGCATAGCTTGAAAAGTTTTGATGGTCATTTTAGTAAGGAGTATGTGCTTCCTTAATTAATGTAGAATAGAGAATAAAATATTTGTATTACGCAAGTTCGTGTAAAGATATTTGTAAATAAGCTGAGCGTAAAGATTTTCCAGGAGTTCTAAAAATACTAACTTGCAGAAAAATTTGTTGTAAAAATTCTTGTGAAGAATGTGACTTATTTTCTGAATTGGCCACAAAATTCGTTCTTAATAGGAAGTCCATTTCTATAAAAATGAGTGCTTGGTAGAAAATCATTTTATTACCAATGAAATTTATAAGACTATACATTTTTCCAAGTGAAAAAAAGGTTTACATTTCAAGGTGCATATTTAATTTCGACATTTTTGTTGGTTGCCTTTCAAATTATTTTCAATTCAAATTGAAATGTTTTTTTATTTCAAATGCTTTTAAAGAAATACTTAAAATATGAAACTGTTACATTTCAACTATACTTTTGTGTTGCAACTGTTTAATTCTTAAATCTTGCTTGGACCTTGCTTTTTTCATGCTTCCTTCTTGGAACTGTTGATTTTTCCACCTAACAAATTGGAACTCGTATGCAGATATAATTATCAGTGGGATTGGTGAATTTGAGGCTTTTCAGTTCATAATTAATAATTTTCTTAATTGACATTTTTCACGTTTTGCATAATTTCATATTCATTTTGTTATAGGCCTTGAACTTAAAGCAAGCTGAATTTCAAAACTGCTTACTTTCATGCAAATGATTTCAAGTAAAGGAGTTCAAAGAATAAAATTTTCAAATCGTGGTAGTACAAAGTGTAATAGAAAAACTAAAATAATCTCAATTTGAAGTCTAATGTGAATTAAGGTTTCATGAAAATTCTCATCTTTCAAATTAAACTATTGAAAATCGTCAAGTCATAAAAATGTAGGAACTTCGTGTATTAAATATTGCAATTTTATATTATAGGAGAGTTCATAAAAATTTGGTTATGTTGTAACTGAACAATAACAACTTGTATACTATGTCACATATAAATTCTCAAAAATTAATCTTGGAAATAAAATATTTCAATTTGAAACTATTGGATATTCAACAATTTTGAAGATTACGTGCTTAACATTGGAAAAACATTTTTAAATTAAACGTACAAAATTTTAAAAATGTAATAAATTGTACGATTTGAAATTGAATTGGAACTGAAAATTTGAAAACAAATTGAATTTAAAGTCTTCTGAATGGAAAATTTTTAAATTGTATCTGGGTATTTGAAAAATATGAATTTAAAAACGTTAGATATTACAATGTTTTTTATTTTTAAAATTATCATTTTTGATGACAAAGAATTAAATAAGTGGAAACTCCAAATAAATATTATTACAGCCATAGTAAAGAAAATTATCAATTCAAATTGTATGTTCAATGTGTTTAATTTAAATATGTTCAATATTGGAATATACTTACATTTCAAATTTTTGAATATTTCACAACTCTAGATTCGCGAGTGTTAATTCACTTTTAAGTGATTCATTGAGTCAAATTACACGGAAAATTTCGAAGAATAAGTGCACTAATGCAAGTTAACATAAGGGAATGGTTTTTTTTCAAGTCTTAGTAGGGCGCTTTTGAAATATCGAATTTATTTCACCCCGTACATCGAGTTTTGATACACAATGACCTGAAACATTGTATTGAATAAATAACGATGATTTGTATATATAACCTAATGTAGAAGCTAGAATTTATCAGGCTGTAAGTTTCGAAACTAAGGCGTAACAGTATTAGCGCCATATTTTACAATTTAATACTATTATTTCAAAAAGTACTGAAACTTTAGAAGAGGTTTATAAAGCCCTTTAAATAGATAAATTATTATACAGAATATAAAATTGCCAGCTTTCTTACAAGACTGTAAAGGTTGCTATTGCTATCATCTTTATTGTTTATCACGAAAGTGCTATTTAGTAGTTTATTTGATTACTCGGATTCTAGAAATGTTGAGTGACTTAGACAATTTTTTGAATAATTTTTTTACTAATACTATGAATGTTTTTGCTGTAGAAAGTATGAACATTTATACGTTTTTAAATGGAATGATACATTGTTTTTCGGAATTGAATTCATTTGTTCGAAATTGTAAAATTTATTAAATTGATGTTTTTATAAAGAGTGAAAGCTAGAAATTAGGCATAGGCTTTTTTTTTCACTTTTTTATACATGCAACTGAATTTGAAAAATGTGTTTTTTAACTCCAGTTTTAAGCTTTTAAATCATTTAGATGCTTTCCAAAGAATCTTGAACAATTTCCCGAAAATTTTCTTTTTGCTCCAAGTTTGAACCCAAAAAGGTTTATATCGAAGGCTCCATTCAATATGAGTCTATGTACTGATAGCGTCATGTATTGAATGGAGGCTTCCATATAGTGCTGACTAATGTAAATAAAAATATCAGACTGCAATTAGTACTTTAACTTTTATTGTTTGAATTATTATCTTAATATGTAAATCTTGTTCGAATGCTAATTTGTGATTCCATGAAACTTTACAAAATTTATCCTGGCATGGCTAAGAGTTGAAAATTTGAAATTATCCTAAAATATTTAGGTACAGATCGTGGTAAATTCAAGGTCTTACAATATAGTTTTAGCGAACAAGATCTGCAATTCGAAATTTTTATTTCACTAATTGATTATAATGTAGCTGCAATAGAATCCACTTGAGGAAATTGGTATTTTACTGGAAAACTTGTAATCATGTCTATACGTACATGTATATGAATAATGTACCATAATACTGGAAAAAGAAACCACTAAGTTTTTCTAAATCCTACACTGAATTATATTTTTTTATAGTTAATTAATATATACGAAAAAAATGCAGATGTATTTTTAATACCCTTCGATTTGTTTCAGGAAACTGTATAAACGTTGTTGCCTGTGATAGAAAATATTCTGAAATTCGTTTCATTAGCATACATTATAATTGTACGTTTGTAGCAATGTAACATTCGTTTACAATAAGGTTTTATTACCATGTCGAATACTCATATTACAGGAAACAATAAATATTTGTCTCTTGATTACGCCAGAAATTATTTCATTATTAATTATATAATTTTTTATTATTATTTATCAATAGTCTTAGGTGTATCTCTGATGGAAATGTTTTTGTTTTATAAAATACGATAAATTGCAGTAGAAGTACTCTAATGTGATAATTGTACTTATTTTTATTTTGCATTAGGTTCTTTGTGTATGTTTTCACGAGGTTTTAAAAATGTTATATTGTTCCGTTATGAATTGTTATAAATATAATAGAATCTCACAACAACAAAAAAACTAAATTAGAAACAACCTGTTTATTCTCTATAATTCTGACTCTACAAAATTTTCATAGTATACACTATGAAAATACACTATGAAAATTTTGTAAAGAGTCAGAATTATAGAGAATAAACAGGTTGTTT
>WSXT02134653.1:0-10619 GCA_011762715.2 Neuroterus valhalla
CTCTACGAGCACTGAAAATCTCGTTTTCAATAGAGTTGTTATGAAAAATAATATGCATTACTAGGAGTGAAACACCTGGTAATGCAACATACTATTTCATAGAATTAACTAAGGGAAGGAAAGTAACTGAAATTTTATCACATCCAAATGGCAGCGTTAGAAATTTGACAATGCCAATTAATAATAAAATGATAAATAGTATGATAAGAAAATAAGCATTCGAGTTCTTCTATTTAAAAATTGAACAGGTTTGGAGCAAAAATGGCAAAGATGGGAATTTCTGACTTAAGTTTAGAATCACCATTATTCGGAAAAATTTGAAAAGTTCATATTTGAAGGATTCTTTATCGAAAACGTTCAAAGTTTTGGAATTTTTAATTAAAATTTTGAAGATGGGACGAGTTCAAAAGGAAAATATTTGAAATTTTATTATATATAAATGAAAAAGTTGGAAATCAAACGATTTCAAATAAAGAACTCTCAAAAATTGAATAATTCGAAATTGATGGGGTGTTTCTTATAATGGCATTTTCGGTTCAAAGTTTAAGAATTGGACAATGAGGATTCAAACTTTCTCAATTGAAGATTTATTAAGTTTGAATTGACATTCTTCAAATTGGAATTTTTACGCCGATCGCGGAATTATATCATTTTAAAAAAATTTTTACTTGAGAATATCCGATATTGAAAAATTTTGAATTCAAAGTTTGGAAGATGCACATTTTTCATTTTAAATTTCATAATCTTGAATAAGATGCTCCAAAATTGAATGATCTCAGATAAAAGTTAGAGGAATAGGTCAGCTTTGAATTGGGAACAGTTAAAGTGGAATAACTCTCAAATCAGAAACGTTTGAGGTTGAATAATTAGGAATAGATCATTCATTTTTTTTTTATAAAAATTAGTTGAAATTTTATCATTTTTGAAGAAGCATTCAGACTTTCTTATTCAAAATTGAATATGGCCAACGGCCATGCTACTCTCAAAAAACCAGTTCCCGTCCAATCACTGAAGTTAAGCATTGCACAATGAGCCAACAAAAACGTCCATGGACAATCGGATTTCCAGAAAATACCTTTATTTATTCTATTATTTATTGACAAAGACAAAAAAAATTTTACGACTTTTGAAGCATATCGGTTTTCGAAAAATGCTCGGATTCATTTTTAAAAACCTAGAAAACTTGAAGCAACCATTGAAAGGAAATTACTAATAGCAATGCAAATGTTAAAATAATTGAATTTGTTCTAAACAAATAAATGAATGAAAATGGTTCAGCGAGGATTGACAGTGATTCGTCACTTGATTCGCACTAAATTTGACTAATTCACGGCCCAAGAGAGTTTTTTGGTCAAAATGAATGAATAATAAACGATTTGTTATCGAAAGCAATTTTCATGAACAAACATCCATATAAAGAATTTCTGATTGATGAAATAAAGTTTTATTATGGAATTAATTAAATATTACTTGGAACAAAACCCTCAGTATTATATTTCGTCAACGAGCAAAAATGTATAATTGTTTAAAGTACCTTAATTAACAAATGCACCATATGGATGTTTTTGGAGGTACAAACTTGGTTTTTTCGATGTAATCAACTGTAAATAACTATCTTTCAAATTTTTAAGGCATTTTGATGTCATTAGAATTTTTTCTCGAAATCAACATTTTTTCAAACCGATTTGTGATGTTTCATATACAATTATACCTATTTACCAATATAAGACCATTTTCTTCACGGAATCAACTACCGGATATTTAGAAATAATTTCTTCTCATGAATCAAGAACATTTGATAATTGCTCAAACAAACTTGATTAACGAACGGAACGTTTTGCTATTTTTCAGCATCCAAACTTTTTTTCGTGAAATGAACCGTTCATACCAGATTTTCAAATATTTTTTCATATATATTTCTAGAAACAATCTAGTACGTGCAATGTGTCTTCCGAAAGTGCTTACTCTAATCATCTTATCCGTTTTATTATTATTATTTTCTGTTTGTAATAGCTGATCACACACGCAAAAACCAGTT
This sequence comes from Neuroterus valhalla, assembly GCA_011762715.2. NCBI lineage: Eukaryota > Metazoa > Arthropoda > Insecta > Hymenoptera > Cynipidae > Neuroterus > Neuroterus valhalla. Next base: position 2,039 of record WSXT02134653.1, read on the forward strand.
TAAACTATCAAAACAGCCAAATAATGAATTAGTTTATTGAGTTTGTTTTAAACAATTTACAAAGGTTATCGATTTATAGCAAGAAATCATTGCTAAATAGCTGGCTGTGAATTACGTAAAAAACGGTATTTTATTTGTAAATATTTATTATTGTATATATACTGATAAACACTTGTTCAAACAAATGTTGGTTGCACTCACATTATTTAATGTCATCGAAATTTCTAGAGACTTTAGGAGTAAAGTATTCACAGTTAATAGCATCGAAAATATCAAAGTTTCAACTCTAAAAATAGCCAAATTATGCATTTGTTAGTAAGGTTTGCTCAAAAAATCATCAGATGTTATCAATTCACAGCGAGAAATTATACCCTAATAACTAGATGTTCGTTCCGTTAAAGAAATAAGGTTCGATTTTTTTGCATGTATAATTGCATATAAAATGATGAACGCTTGTTCAAACCATTGTTGTTCACAATGAAATTTTTTACTATTGTCGGAATATTTTTAAAAATTTGAAAGTTATTTATTGAAGTTAATAACATCAAAAAATCAAGTTTGCACATCTAGAAACTTATCTTATTTTCAAGTAATATACGATTGATTACATAGAAAAAACTTGATTTATTAAATAAAAAATATCTGATATGGATATATGTTATGACAGAGGTGTCCACAAGTGAGCAACGGTGTTAATAACTGTCAATCGTCAATCCCCTCTCTTGCCACCTTGGATGCGTTCATTTGGTGATCGCTATATGGAAAGGGGTCCTCGGCGGCCGGGCTGTGTGAACAGTGCGCGCAAGTAGGCGTGATCAGGCAGAGTCAGACAAAGCCAGTGGTGGAACAAGGAAAGAATTCTCGATGAAACGCTCGGAGGAGGGAAAGGAACGAGAAGCGCGCAAACCTTGCATTGGACACGCCTGGTTCATGGGTTGGCTTTTATAATAGAAAATTATTTTCTCACTTTCATGAATTCGATTACACTACTATTTTTGTCCGTAAATTGTTCAAATTTGGGGCGGATCAAGTAACAAATCGCTGTCAATCCTCACGAAACCATTGTCATTCACTTATTGGTTGATAAAAAATTCAAATTTTGTTTTGACATTTGCATTGCTATTGGACATCTTTTCTGGATAGTTGCTCTAAGTCTTCTAGGTATTTAAAAATGAATCCAAGCACTTTTTGGAAAATAAAACTTCTCAATAACTGAACTTTTCATTGAATGAAATAATAAATAAAGGTAGATTCAAACATCAGCAATGACAGTTTAATGCGAAATCTGATGAGCTTTCATAGAAAAAAGTTGAAATCGTATAATAATTGTCTTCTAAAAATCAATTTTCCACTGACATTTTCTCTCCACTGTGCAGCGTAAGGCTGTTGGCATGTTGGCGGGAGACTGTTGTCCTCCTGTGTATCCAACACAAGCAATTATGGCTCTTTACGTGTTACGCCTACTTTGCTAAGGATTATGACTTGATGGTACAAAATAAATGAATTTTAAAGCTTATTGTGCATGGAAAACATGTTAAATTGATACCATGTAAAATTCTTCTGGATCCGTTTTGAATCTTTAAGATTTTGAATCAAAATGGAATTGTCGATTGAAAACCTATATTTGAGGATCTACTTATGTTCTTCATTGTTTTCTTCTTCAGTTAACGATATTTTTATAATTCTAATAATATAACTTCTCCAGAGTGCGAGGCGGTAATCGAACTAATTAAACTTTTAATAAGAAAAATCATTTATCTTATGCCAGCAATATTGAATCAAATCTACTTTTTCAATCTTCTAAAATGGAAAACTTGAACTCAATGTCTCTCGATAAACATTCTTATTTTGTTAAAGAGATTGAAGTTCAAAATCAAGAAATGGGAAGGTAGTAATCTATCGTGGGTACAACTTTTTGAATTTTCTCAAAAAATCAAAAATTCCCATTTCGATTGCACAAAAAATAATAAAAAATAATCTGTGAACTCGATAACTTTCGAAAGAATGATAATATTCGATCGTGCTATGGCACCCATTTTAGGGGACCAAAAAAATCGTCAGAGTTGTGGCATTTTCAAAATTCGAAAATATAAACGAAAATGAGAATCTTTAGCCAAGAACGCAAGAAATGAAAAAGATTTTGCAGAAAGAAATTTTTCTTTTTGGGATCCATCCAGCATGATCTTTACATCTTTCCGAGTTTTTTCAAAAAATTGAAAATTCCAATTTTGGTAGAACAAAGAATAATAAAAAGTAGAAAGTTTCATTTTTTGGGCAAACTTTGCAAGGTACGGGAAAATTAAAATGAACTAAACTTGTGCACCAAGAAAAGATCTACAAATTCCGTAAAATTAATTTTTTGATAGGACAAGTAGTTTTTGCTTAATTTATAAAAAACCAAATGAAAAATGAAAAAACGGACTTTTGGACAATTGACACAAGCTTAGGAAAAATCAAATAGACACAAAGTCTATACCAGAAACATATCTTTAAATGTGTTTCTTCAACCTCTGAACTTTCTCAACTTCTTCAACAGGATATTTAGTTTTCATTTCAATTAGGAGAGATTACTATAACAATGAAATAATAAAATTTGAAAAAATAACTAAGGCTTACACAAAAACATTGATAGAGAATAGTTATTAGCCTGAAAAATATCTGTAAATTTGTTATAGTTTTCCCCATTAGACACGTAGTTCTCCTTTCAATCGTAAAAAATAAAATTTAAAATTTTAGAATTGAATGTCCAGAAAAATCACACAACATGTGGAAAAAATTAGGCTACAGAACTTCTCCAACGTTTTAGACAAAGTTCGATCGAGTGCGCAGCGCGAGACACGTGATGAGAATGCATTCGTTAAAGCCGGAGAAGCTTTGACAAAAGAGAATCCACACTCATCAAATTAATGTAGTCGACATTTTGCTCTCGAGTTCACAAATTCTATATAAAACTGTAGGAAGGTACAAAGGCCGAGCGCGTAGCGCGCGGTAAATTCTTAACCGAACGCGGAGCGCGAGGTGAGCTTACCATCGAGCGCGAAGCGCGCGATGAGAATATTTCGGCGCAGCGGGCAGATTTTTTATTTTATAATTGTTGGGATGGTCTATTTTCTCCCTCAACTAAATATGCGACAAAGAAAATGAGGGACGATACTACTCCTTTTTAAAAAAAGTCGTTTATCTTTTAAGTCCTTTATTCGAAGAGCTTTCTGGAGAAATATAATGAGTCTGGGTATACTTCTTGTCCGTAGAAAAAACCTAAAAGACTCTAATGACCGATTGCATCAAGGATAATTGAAGGATAATTAAAAACTAAGAAAGCAATCAAGTAAAAAGATTGTTTTCTGAGATTCAGTTAAAGACTCACAAGTGTCCATCCTTTTGTAGATTTTATGCATTTAAATCAGGCTGTACCATTCCTGTTTCAGTAAAATGGGGGAAACAGGGAATAAAGCGAAGAGAAAAAGTAAAATTTATTTGAGAGAATCAAGAGAGGAATAATATAGAATAGAACTTGTATTGCATTGTAGAATTGTAGAATTCATCCTTTTAGGTAAAAGTTGCATCATTCCGTTAGAAATTCAAATGTTTTTTTAGAAATTCAGAAAATTAAATAAAAATTATTCTTTCTAATTGAAAGTTATACTACTTGTAAAAACTTTGTTTTTGCGAGTTTAGTATCCAACTTCTCCGATTTGGTTCTTTGAAAAATTTGTTTTTCGGATCGGAGATTCAACAATTTTGTAAACATTTTTTTCTGCTTGGCTGAAAAATCTTTTGTCGTGGAAAATTCAACTCCTGTTCTAGGAATGCGCACGCCTAATTAGAAAATTAGATAATTTTAGTGTTATTCATTTTTTCTGCCAAACTGAGAAACTTTTTTGCCAAACAAAAAAAAACTCTTTGGTTTGAAATTTATATTTTCGGAATGGAGATTCGTATATTTGAGTGTGATTTTTTCTTTTTTTGACTGAAGATTCTTTTTTGATAAAAAGTCCAACCATTGTGTTGGACATATTTACCCCTTCCGATAAAAATTCAATTCTATTGTTGAAAATTCATATTTCTGACTTGGAAATTTGACAGTTTGGGCAGAATATTGTTTTTCTTTTCAAAAAGAGGTTAAAACATCCCCAAAAACTAATAAAAAAATGTGAATGAATAAGGGCAACGCATTTTCTAATTATTTGAATTATTTCTGATAATTTCAGATAGAAATAAAGTAGAAAAATTATCAGCGATCATTTCCTCTTCCGCTATGTCTAGAACCCCTGTTGGTAATGGAAAAAATCAATTCTTGAATCAGCATTCGTTTTTTCGCTTTAATTTAGGGTTACTATGCAGTTGCTCGATGTTGTTTTATTAATTAAATCAGAAACCTATTCTTTTGAGGAAGAAATAGGAATAAAAAATGGGTGGTCCAACCTTCACGACAACATCGGTCCAACCTCGACAAAGTTCATCATTTTACATTGAGTTACACGACAGCAAAACACGTGATCAAACGGAACAGCCCGCATAATGCGTTCTTCATTTTGAAGTGCATAACACATAAAAATGCTTTTTTTGCAGGTTTATGCTCTGAATACAACTTATTCGACATTTTGACAGAAGAATGAAAAACTCTTAGCACTGGCGTCTAGTTCTGATAACCTTCCTCTTCACTTAAAGGTCAGTTGTGTTTCACGGATGCATCCCCTTGTGGCATCTCTGCCGACAAGATTGCCAATTTTTGGGCAAGTCTTCTGAAACGATTCGTCTCCCTGCAGCATCCCCCCTCAAAAAGGTAAAAGTGCGGCATCTCTCCTATAAGGAAAACCCAATGTCTTCCTCCAGAGAAGATTAGAACTGGTCATAAGAATAATGTTGGTCACATCTTCCTAAGTCCCGTAAAGGAACGTAAAGGAACTCCTGTGACTGATTATGGAAATCATGCAGATAGTATACCTTTCCCTTCCATCAAGTCTCTTGGGGGAAAGGAATGAGCAGGCTCTCCTGTGAATGGTCATGAGAATGATGTAGGCCCCATAACATAAGAAAGGTGGATCAGGTTAAGGACACTTGCTGCATTTTTGCCACTATGAAGGAGGAGAAATACCGTAGGGCTACAATTTGGTTCGAGGGATCTGCGACGGAATCGGCAATCTTCTCGGGAGAGATGCCGCAGGAGGAAAATGCTGTAAAGTGGACATAAGGCAAATAAGTCTTGCCGCAGGAGAGATCCGTCGCAGGACAGATATGCTGCAATGGACTTGATATGAACCAGAGGATTCATCTTTGTAGGTTGGAAATTAATCTTTATAGGGTGAAAATTTTATACGTTTGAGGGCTCTCAATAGGAGATGGTCCGGGAATATATTTACCTGGGTAAGCTGTTTGGAACTTCGGGTTCCTTTGCTTTGCCCTGTAATAAAAAGGTTGCTGCTGCTAAAATAGCTGTAGGCTCATCTTAGCATGTCGTTTGAGACTTCAAGTCGGAAACTTGGCGTTCGAAAGAAATCCTTACCCAGAGCTCTATCTCAAGTATCCTTTTTTATGTCATAGGTATCTAGGGCTTAGAGTACTGTAAGGAAGTAGAGGTAATCTACACTACCTTCTTCGAGAGAGTCCTAAGCATGCCTCAAGAATCGAGATTCAAATTGAATCTGGTTCCCGCCTGTCCGTTTGCAGTCTCCAATAGAGAGCCTGAATGTAGAGAGTTGCAAACTTGCTCAGCGCTGATTGGTCAAGATAAATCGCGGACCTCTTTCACTAATACTAGAGAGCCCCATCGCCTCAAGCAGAGAAGTGCGAAAACCATCCCAGCGCTGATTAGTCGAGGTAAATCGCAGACCAAGTTCGCAATTCTCTACCTTGAGGCTCTCTAGTCTCCAACTATCCCGGAATCTGGCGTGATTTCATTGGATGCCTCTAAGGCCAGGAACGACACTGCAGGTCCACATTTCCTAGGTTTTGGGAATGACTTATTCGCCTGGGAGTGAAACCCTTAACCAGGCCAGCAAGGTCTGCTGAGGTCTGGTCATCCTAGATGTGTTGCGGTTTGTTGTCAATGCGGATGTACTCGGTCCAGGGAGGACGAGAGTCTTCTCATACTATAAATGCTTACGGATTTCTCCTTCTCTCGAGATTTTCTTACATAATTACAGGCTCCCTTTACGAAACCGTTCCTACACAACAGCAAGGTGGCTACAGTAAAAAAGGCAAACCGAGTGGACTCGTAAATCCAACGGCAGCGCAACGGAAGCTACCAATCAGCGCGAGCCACTAGAGGCCCGCCTAAAGCAGTCGGGACAACGCGCTCGAGTCTCTCCCTGCCACTTTCTCTTTCGTTCCACAGCCTCGTGCCCGAACGGACGTTCCGCGTTTTCTCGTGTTACCATTGTAGTTAGCTTTTGAATCAAAGTCAGTGAATGTAAAATTTGAAGGTCTGGTCAGCTTGTTGTTAGTGTGAGTTGGAACTCGTATGATTTTCCCGTGTTTAAGACAGTTTGTTTAATAAATTAAAATGTATTTCCGTTTTCTGAACACGTGGATTCTCTAAGTTTCCAAGGTGTTCTCCTTTTCGAATTATGTTTTGCATATTATTTTCTTTGTAATCGTGGAGAAATCAGGGTCTTTTTGGTCCCATAAGCCCTCCCTTAGTATCGCTGCCGTCTTGATGAACCTTCTGTTCATTAAGCAAACTCGTGTCTTGCTTTGCAGCTTTATGTCCGCGATCTGTACCACCGGGTTCAAGCTAATTGTGTTCTTGTCAATTCTCTACTCCGTCGAGACATTTTCGATTTACTGATCCACGTTGATATCATTAAGCTTTTGAGATGAATCCCACGTATGGGACTGAACATTGTTTTATTTACGAGAAATAGACTTTGAGACCGTAAAAACATCTCCTGAAAGGGCTAGATCATCCCCTCTACCATTACTTTAACGAAGGCTGAGAAGTATCGGGCAAAAGTCTGGCCCACGTTCAGAATTCAGTTGTATTGAGTTTAATTTTGAGTATCCAGCTGGCCAACAGCACTCAGTAGAAGTTTTGAGATTCGCTGTTTTTGAAACAGAAACGTGAGCCAGAATTATAAACCCCAAATAAATTTGGTGTTACAAATCCTAGCGAACTTTGAGTACTACCTTAGAGATGCTGGTCTTTCTAGGCTAAGTCAGACATCCTCTCTTCAGGTGCTGCCTCACCTTCAGATCGATCCCGTGGGGCAGCATTACTTTTATGATTGAATGCCGTTTCCATTCATTAGACTTCTTGCTCAGGTACATCTCATAGAATATGTAGGAGGAAGATTCTCCTTGGGGGCTCTTACTTTGGGCTATACTAAGGCGCAACTCTGCGTAATTTGCGATCTGGGAGTATAAGAAAATTTGTTTCATTTGTGGGCAGAGTGCCATATGTATAGAGATATCAGAAAGGATAGCTTCCAGTCAGCTTACAGCCATTGTTCCGTTCCACATTGCGCTCTCCTGTTCTCTAGGTGAAACAGAATTATCCCGTGCCACTAAATACTTCTCTGAGGCACCAAAAGTCAGGACCTTTATAATGGCTCCGTAGTGATAAGAGTTACATTGTATAATTTATAGGCTATAAATAATTTCAATGATAGTGCTCATCATTTATCTAACCTTCTTCGTACACATCATATGACCTGAAAAAATATCACAGCTAGCAATATGTATTTTTATGAATCGGTAAGCTGTTGTTTAATAAAATGAATAAATGGAAAAATAGAGCCCGAAAATTCCAATACTTGCTTCTAAATGCAACTGTTTGGTTGGCATCTATTTCTTTTGAATTCATCTTTGTTCATTGATAAGGTCAGAGATTTTTATATAAAAACCTTCTTTTTCGTTATTTTAGCTGTTTTTTCGAAGATTTGAAGCCGTAATTCTATCAGAGAGATATCTCTTTAAAGACTAAGTCATGCTAAGGGTGCTTTCAGGAATCATAAAAAATCGTGAATCATAAAAGAAACTTATTACGTGTTCTATAAAACTTTATCCATTCGAAATCTTTCTTGCAAATGATGATCCTAAGAACCTGCTCAGCTCATTCATGAACCTGTATCATAAAAAATGTGATTTCGTCTATCCTAAAAGTTATGTAACTTCATCAGCAATAGCGTTCAAGTCACCTCCATTATACTCATATCTATAGCAAGAATAGTTCGAATCTGTTCTGTTATAGCCTGTTTGAAGTCCTATAACTGGAGCGTACTATCTGAAAGCACTTTTCTTTTTAGTTTAATAGTTTCGTGGGGTCTTTCAAACATAGTTTACATTTCACTCTAAATTTGATAACTATTCACCTAAAAATGCATCTAAAATTCTTCTTAGGCCAGAGTACTTACAAAACAGGGAAAAGGCGATTTTGAAAAAGGAAAATGATATTTATAATCATTTTAGCACCATTAGGACACATTTCTTCTAGGGTGAGTAGGACTTGTTCAAATCTAGCCTTGCTTTTCAACTGTGGATGGAGGTCTTTGGTCAATCGCTCTAGCAAGAAGACTAGAGACAGGAGAGGTAACTCCGTATACTTTCCAATGTAAGTGGATGAGTTCAAATACGTCGGCAT
>WSXT02134664.1:0-10619 GCA_011762715.2 Neuroterus valhalla
CAAACTTTCCAAAAAGTTCAACAATATACTTAAGATTATGACAAGCGTGAATACCCTGTTGAAAACGAAAATTCCCTTGCTACATTTTCAATACGAACGTCGAAAAACATGGTTTTTCATTCGGATTGAAAAAAATTCAATTAATATTAACTTTTGATAAATTTTTTTATACTACGTTCAACGCTTGACCTTTCTGAACAAAATTAAAAAAAAAAGTTATGTTGATACGTTGAAAAATGAGTGTTCAGCGGCGATGTAAGTTTTAAAAAACATAGATTTTTCGATTAAAAAATCATCAGTTTTTACTTTTTTCAATGGAAACTCTAATGTTTACGAAAAAAATTCAAACAGGTACATGCTTTCATTTTTCAAAAGCTATCGAGCGGTATTTTTCATTTTTCCAAATTCGGACTTCTGATTGTGACTCGTAATGTCACTGCTCGGACTCAAACTTGCGACCAAGTCTTGCACCCGGCCCTCCAATTTGTTTAAATATTTCTATAAACAATTGCGAATGACTTGAAAATTGAGTGGGACCAACCGCAGGACAAACCCTTCCAAATGAGACCAACCCCAATAAAATCGGTTTAGCCATTCCAAAGACATGCGCGAACATACTTAAAAAAAAAAGAACATTCAGGTCGAATACAGAACCTCCTCCTTTTGGTTGAAGTCGGTAAAAACAAACTCCTCTTGAATGTATATCTAACTTGAGTGAAAAACAGAATCATCAAAAACAATCCCTTTCCTCTATTGTATAAATCAGTCTACAATTTGATATTCTGTTAGTCGGTAACAGCTTTTTCTCCTCAAATTTTATGTAACCCTGATGAGGCTTGGTGTCACCAAGCAAAAACTAAAAGAATAAAGGCTTCCGCATTTACAACCAAAGAAAGACTAGTAGATCAACAAAGTCGGAAGAAAGACAATTTTCATTTCAAATACTACATCAAAAACACCAAGGAACCCTGTTCTGTTGACACATATCAACGATCTTTCATAAATGAAAGAAAGATTTTAAAATTGTATAGGTTAATCCGCTCTATATAATCTTTTGCTACATTCTTCTAAGCACTGTCTCTTTCAAACATTTTCTGTCTGGAACTTCAATTTCACATGGTACACCCTTCAGGTATTTCGATATTAAAGTCTAAGCAAACGAAAGCGCGATCCTGGGGCACGACCGCGTCCTGACCATAAATGCATTTGAGACCGTTCGTGGGCAAAGCGAAACTTTTAATTAGCGAGTTTATACATTTATCTACATACCGCTGAAAGGAACAGCCATACCTTGGAGCCAGGAAGCCAAAAAACCGGGAAATAAACGAGGTGTGGTAGACTGGACCGAGGCGCCTGATCCCAGAATACACTACAATGGAGCCCGAGATGGTTTGCATATGAAAGAGACTGAGAATAGAGGGTGAGATAGGTGAACGTAGAGTACGTATATACGACCCTACGTATATCTGACGTACCTCCCAACTCCGAAGATCGTAAGTTCCAATTTTTTAAAGGACCTTGCATATCGACTTCAAGAAAATATACCTCTACGCGTTTCCACCTATTTCCCACTCGAAAAATCCTTTGAGATTTACTACACATGTAAGCATCATTGGAAATAAAATTTATATTGAGAAACTTTTTTAATAAATGAAAGAGACGTGTCAAATTTTCGAGGTATCTTGTGGGACAGGATTTTTCGAAATCGACGTCAACATGTTGCTATTTATCCATTCATTCATTTATTCACTTTGTTAATTTTTTACCTTAATTCTGAATCTATTGATTATAAGAACTTCCAATTAAAAACCATTTAATTTGTAGAATTCCAAAAATTATTGGACTTCGAAGGTTAACAATTCAGCATTCTTTAATCTCAAACGGCAGAAATCCCAGTGAATTTGTTACACTTGTAACGCGTATTTTAACTATAGGTTTCTTCATAAATAATAATGAATAAAAGTGAACATATCAGAGCCCAGCAGAAAATAGCTGAAGATTTGCAAGGAAACATAACAAAGTTTATTGAACTGGCGTAAAAGCCTCAACGATGAGAGGGTAGAAAAAAAGCCCTTTACAATTCTAAATTAAAACCAGGAAGGTACTTACCAACAGGCATGCATACAATTCAGCCACAACCGATTTGCAATACAAACCAGTGAAGTCGATTAGGGCAACAGAAGGCCACGAATGATGAGACCAGCTCTTACAAAGGAATGGAACAGTAGGGTGGTCCAAAAATGCATTAGAAAATTTTTTTTTCGAATATTAATGTGAATCATCCAATAATTCGTGAAGTTTGATACGTATTTCCCTTGAAAAAAAGACGTTTTTGTCAATTTTATTCAGAACTCTCAATATTAGATGAATCGAGTTCGAAATTCACCGTTTCTCTTCACAATCAGTTACATAATGCGAATAAAATAATAATTTTCAAATATCAGCTCCATAAGTCTGTTTTATAGGGTCCCAAAAAACCCCCATAAGTGAAAAAATGGGTTTTTCGAGTTTTTGGCGCTAATTATGACTTTTTCGCGGTTTTTTCAATGCAGATTGTTTCAAATACATGAAATACTATTTTATACTGATAATTAGATGTTCATTCAAATTGTCCAAACAATTTATTATTGTTTTTAGCAACTATCTCTTAGAAAGAGGTTAGAAAATCAAGGTTTTTTTATCAATTTTTCAACTTATATTCAACATTTGAATTGAAGCGAGTCGAAAATCAACTGCAGTTAACAACAAAATTTTTTTTTTAAATCTGGTGTAATTATAACAATATTCTCTTAGAATAATGCTACAAAGTTGCGGTTTTTTCTGAAATTTTAAACTTTTTTATTTTATTTTTTTTATTTTCACTTGAAATAAGTAATTATGTAATCTAATTTAGCAAAAATAATTGTTTAGACAAATTGTAAATGTTTAAAGCTTTCTTTCTATAGTTCCATACTACATATATGCGGGTTTTCCTGAAATTTTCAACTTTTTATCACTTTTCAATTGGGTTAAAGTGATGGTTATTTGACGGTCCGGATGCAATAAGGGGACCAGCGCTCGAAAACTCTGAAAAGTACTGTCCAAACGTCTCGTGATATCGAAATTTCGAAACTCAGAAAATTAGATTAAAAACAATATGAGCTTGTAGATAACAAGACGGAACTTTTTTCCATATGAAGTTTTCCAATCCCATTTATATTTTTGATAATAAAAATGAAGAAGTGGTAAAAGAATGTTGCCATATTTAATTATTTTTTTAAACATAAATCGTCTCAACTCAGACAAATATTATTGAAACTCTTTGAAATTTGGTACACACATGCACTATACCTTAGTGATGCCAAAAATGTGGAGAAAAAAGTAAAAAATGAAGTTGAAACAACTTCCAGTGAGAAATTTCTTCCTTAATATTATTAATTCAGTGCAAAGTTAAACATTCCAGAAAAAACCACAACTTTCTAACACTTATCTAAGAGAAAATGGTTATAAACAATAATTAATTGTTTAAATAATCATATTTGTTAACTCGCATTTATTATGACCTCACTGAGTGGAAAGTGGACAAAAAGCTGAAAAATTTAGAAAAAGCCGCAACTTTTTAGCACTAATCTGAAAGAAGAAAGCCATAAACAATAATAATTTGTTTAAACAATTAATGTTGTTAAATTATAATAAATTGTAACTCACTTCAAGGAAAAAGTGGACAAGAAGTTACAAATTTCAGAAAAAATCGCAGGTTTCTATCATTAAGCAAAGGAAGTATTATAAGTAATGATATTAAATTGTTTAAACAATTATTTTCGCTGGAATAAATAAAGTAGTTACTTACTCCAATTGAAAAGTGGACAAAAAGTGAAAAATTTCAGGAAAAAACCGCAACTTTGTAGCATTATTCCAAGAGAATATTGTAATAATTAATAACAAATCGTTAAAAAATTATTTTTCCATTGATTATTACCTCGCTTTAACTGAAAAGTTGGAAATAAGTTGGAAAATTCAGAAAAAAACCTTGACTTTTTAACGCTTTTCTAGAAGAAAGTTGCTAAAGACAATAATAAATTGTTTAAACAATTTAAATAAACACCTTATTATCAGTATAGAGTAGTATTCTATGTATTTGAAATAATCTGCGTTGAAAAAACTGCAAAAAAATCCTAATTAGCGCCAAAAAGTCAAAAAATAAATTTTTTTAATTATGAGGGGAAATACGTGTTGAACTTTATGGGGCTTGCGCCACCTCTAAATATCATTTTTTTTCAAAACAAAAAATGCGTCTTTTTTTTCGTGGATCCGAACAAATTTTCGAGAATTTTGCATACATATTCGAAAAAAAAATTTTGGACCAGCCTAATGGAACAGCCACCCGTTACTCGCGGAAATCGAAGTTAGAACACGCTAAACCAAAAAACTCAACCGTCTACGCTGAGCTCTCGAGCTCGTCTGTAAGAGCCCCTAAAACCAACAACCATGACCCAGCTGCCACTGCCCTAGTCTCCCGAAATCTACGAATCCAAACCCCACAACCATACGTACTCGAACAACGAGCACAAAGATGGTACGATAATCCAGTTGAACAATTAACAGAAAGAACAACAACCTCTGCAAACAAATTTCAATAATAAAATAGTGGTCAAAACCCAAATTGATACAATAAAGTCCATCTCGAACGAACATACCACCCGCCTTTGCCCGCAGGACGAACAAATAGCATATCGATACATACATGTACAATAATCATGATGCTGGTGGCGACAGAGGACAAATGCATACCAAGTGATGACGTCTGATAGTTGCCATTTTCATCGAAACGACTCGTAAAACCCATCTGGACCGGGGTGCAACTGGATAACTCGTCCCAATGGCCATTTGGAAGGTGGACACCTGCCGTCTGTTGCTAAGACGAGCTGTCTTACTGAGAAGGTCTCAGGAGGATCACGTCATTTGCTTCGCTCTTGAGGTGGTGGAGATACTCAGATGAACAACGTTTCCAGAAGTTGTCTGGAATACGCTGAAGCAGTTGAAAACGTGATGGACGGTTTTCGGACACTGCAGTGACCCCTGCATCAGGGAGAAGGCCCAGCGAGCATCCAATCAGGAAATGAGCTGGAGGCAATACCGACAAGTCGTCTATCTCGTTAGTAAGAGGGTACAAAGGGCGAGAGTTGAGACAGGCCTCAATTTCTATTAGTACTGTGCAAAGTTCTTAAAATGTGAGATTGTGATCCCTCATTATCCGTTTTAAGTGGTGCTTTGTAGTTTTTACTTCAGCCTACCACAATCCACTGTAATGAGACGTGTTTGGTGAAATGGACGCCCAAGCAGTCCTTTTATTGGCAAGCACCTTTGCAACTTCACCTAACAATTTAGGGGCTGCATCAAACATTCCTCAGAGTTCTCGTGCAGCTCCTTGGAAATTGGTACCGTAGTCACTGTAGATATGCCGACAGATATTCCGTCAACCTAAGAATCTACGATGAGCAGCTAGAAATGAAGCTGTGGTTTAATCACTCCCGACCTTGAGATGAATTGCGCGTGTGTAAAAGCATACGGAGAGAGCGATGTATCCCCTGTATGAACGGTGTCCCCAACCCTTCGTTGTACGTACTTAAATCGGTCCTGCGTAAACCAGACAAGAAATGCTGAAAGGCCAAGAGAGTGTGACTTGATCCACTGGAAGATCGCACATTGATTGTGACACTAAGCGCGGTTGCACCCGTTGGCAGATTGCACAATTTCTAATTGCAGACTGAACTAAGCTTGATCTACCTGAAATCCATGCATGTTTGATAAAAAACTTCCAGTCTGAGTAGGTACACAATGGAGGGATGAAAGATCTGCATGATGAAGGGAGAGGCGGCTAAGATCCGAAGTAAAAGGTAGAATTGGAAGGTGTCTGTCTTTGCAAGGAAGGTTAGCGTATGACAAGCGACCTCAAACTCGTAATACACTGTCTCCCTTTCCCACGAAGGAATTCAGTTTTCTAAGCGGATCCCTTCTGAGTAAAGACTCATCTGTATTCAACAACGCGACCTCTGAATGAAAATGTTGTGTTGAACCAAACGAATAACTGCGATACGAGCGTCAGCAAGCTCTGACGGGGTGGGGAAGGAAGCAGTGTCAAACTCTTTGTTTTTTCGTTTGCGTAGTCTTACGGGGGGACGACGACAGTAAGCTACAACTCGGATCAGCTAGGTCAGACTTGAAAATGGCATAAGTATTTCTAGCTCACTTAACTGTCCTTTCGTGTGTAGTGCTTGCCAAAGATCCGGTTACTGGTCAAAGATCTGGTTTTGTCCACTCCTGCGAAGGGAGATTGAACCATTTGACACCATGCTACTATGCCTCAGTTTGCTCAAGATCTAGAGGCTCGACTCCGCGAGTTGCCCGGTCAGTTGGATTCTCTTTAGATGGTACATATTCCCATTCAGCCGAGGGCAGCTTCGTTTGAATGTATGATACCCGATTCACCACGAAAGTTTTCCAATAGCACGGATACTTTCGGAGCCAAGAAAGAAAAATGCGACTGCTGGTTCAGGTATAAACAGGTACAGCCTTGAAGTGAGATAAGCTCCTTATGTAACAGATTAACCCCATAAAAAGAGCAGCACTTATCAGAATCTCCGTTGCTTGGAAGTCTAAGGTAAACACAAGCAGCGTACGCACGAGATGAGGCATCGACAATACCGTAAATTTGACCCACAGAACCTGGAGAACTTTCCAACCAGCGACCGATAGGAAAAGTTGCAATAGATGATATCGAACTGAGATAAATATTCCGTCGTCCAATAGTTTCTCAAGGTAAAGGCGAACCCCAGTCACATTTTGAGATACAGAGGTTTTTCATCAAGATTTTTGCAGAAACTATGATGGGAGAAAACCAACCGAGAGGATTGAATCACTTAGAGATACTCGACAAGATGGATCGTTTGATAGGGTTATCAACAAAAAAAACCGAGAGTGCTCGCGACCCAGTATGAAAGGGAGGGGATGCTGCTACGAAACGGAAGAGGCGAACGCCTGTATTGAAAAATTTTAATACATTTTTCAAAACTGTACTCGCGATATATCTTCCAAACTACAAAAGATTTTTCAGTGAAATTTGAACACGATACTCTTCAGGCGTTAGCGATGCCGTCACAATTAACAAATAATTTTTTTAAACATATGAATAATCATAATCGAAACATTTACGATTTCGTCGAGAATTGTCCTTGAAAATCACAATAATCATTCGATTACTATCAAAACTTCGGAAAAACTCCTTCATTGACTTACAAAAATGGTCAATTCCGCAAATATAAAAAATTGTGAATTTTTTATATTTAAAGGACAAAAAATATATTTGTTAATTTTGAGGGCATCGCTAAAGCGTGAAGAGTTTTGTGTCCAAATTTCATTGGAGAATCTTGCATAGTTTCGAAGATGTCGTGAGTTTAGATTTGAAAAACGTATTAAAAATATTGGATAGCAGCGTTCGCCTCTTCCGTTTCGTAGCAGCATCCTCACCTTTTCCTACTAGGTCGCGAGCTCGCTCGGTTCTTCTTTCCGTCGGTTCAGATGTGACTTTTGATACACAATTTAGGGTTCAAATTTTCATTGAGGTACGTAACTTAACATGACTGCATCACGTGATCACTTTAGAAGTTATTTTTTCACTTGTTTATTAATAGACAACATTAAATATGTACGGCAAATTTTGTAAGGGGGTTGCATTACTTAAATATATTTTAACACGCAACAACCCTATAACCAGTTTGAGATGGACCTTACTGTAGAATATAAAAAGAAATTGTGTTTTTTCCCGTATTGCAATTGGATGGATCTTAATTTAAAAGAATTTTTTATGAGTGGTTTTACTTTTACGTATTATCGAAACTGTTTTTTTTCTCCGTTTATTCTCAGGATGTTGACTGCTTTTTTGATAAATTTTAGGCTGGCTATGCAAGGGAGCAAGGATTGAAAATGAGCGAAAATCAAATTGAAGATGGAAGTTAGTACGGTGACTTGCTCAAGATATGAAAGATAGAGCTCATAGTTAGGATAAGAGTGGAGAGGAAAAATCAGTTCACTACTTTTCTATAACGTATTATAAGTAGAAGCACTCAGAGGGCCCTTGTAACCAAATACTCTCACTCATGACCCTTCTGTATACAGTCTACTCAAGAGGTATCAATAAGAAATGCTTGCCTCCTTTATCAACTGATAAATAGCCCTTCTGATTTACCACAGGTCAAATTTCGATCCATAATTTATCGTTCCCACATTCTTATCTCATGACCTTATGAAAATTTGCAAAAATATGATGAGTTTCAATAAAATTATTTCTTGCTCCAATTTTTATTCGAAAATGATTCTTAAAAAATGTACTATATAAAATTTATACCTACAAATTTGGCGAATTCTTTTTTATTGGACAAGAGCATGCTGTACTACAAGTGCAAAATTTGAATGTTTTTTTTTTGCTCAGCCATCAATTCTTAAGAGACTTGTGGCTTGCTAATTTTTGAATTTGTTTCTCAGATCAAAAATATATAAACAAATAAAGTGTCGAAATCGGCCATTTCAGGTTTGTGAATTTCTAATTTGAGAAAAAATGCTGGAATAAGCTCACTATCGGCCAGAATTATTGCAACTACTCTCATAGAACAGCAATTATTCTATTATTATATAGGTTAATTATTATAAACAATTTTTATGAACAAATTCTTACTTTCGTGTATTTCTTATCGGAATTTTTTTCGCTCTTATTGCTAATATTTTCCATAAGAATCATAATTTGAAACAATAAATCATCATAAGTTAACAATTACTATTTTTGAGAAGAATTTTTATAAACAAATCACCCAGTCGGCCATCCCTCTCAGAAAAAATGTTTTTTCTCCAATTATTATTGGAGTAAGATTTATTGCGATGACTATGAAACGAAATAGAGTAATGAATGATTTATGTGATTGTTTCAATCAATTTTATTTTTAACTGAGATTTATGACTTTTACATGTAAAAAGGACTGTTTTTCCTTTGAAATTATCCGACAATAAACTAAAAATGATTCAAAAATTTCATACGGGATACTAAATAACAATTTACGTAATTAGTAATGATAGTTTTTATAACAATCTATAACTATCCGCGTTAGGTCGTGGAAAAAAGTTATTTTTTCTTCAATCATTTTTGTAATTATCTTATTTGTGATATTGAATCAAAGAAACAATCTATATTTATAATAATAATGAGATTATTATAGAAAAATCAAAATAAATAAATTACGATTCTGAACTCGAATCATTCTTGGATTCGAATTGTTCTATGATTTCAGTTCTTCTTCAAACTCAACTTCAATTTTTTCAAATGATTAGCAATTATTTCTAGATGCTCAGAATTAAGACTGTACTCAGTTCGTATGGAATTTAACAAAACTGGCACATCAGTACTCTTTTTGGCAATAAGAAAATCACATAGGACCCCCTTACGCACCTTAAAATATCCATTTTATATTAGAAATGTAATAATAATAATAATAATGACAATTGAAATGTACAGACCTGCATAACATTTTTTTGCATGACGTCAAAAGCAAATCATATAAAGATAGTTTCAGCAAAATCTCCCTTATTTATATAAACAAAAATTATTATTGTACTTATGAGGCGCACGTAAGTGGAAACCACCTAGCGGTGAACTAAGTAAATTATATACGTATCAAACTATCAAAGAAATGAAAGATGAGCGACTCCATGAAACGCAAGTAGAGCGTTTTTCCTCCCAACTATAGAAATCGTTATTAACAATTACGCTAATTGTTATTTAGCGCCCCTATCGAATTTTGGAATCATTCTTAGTTTATTGTCGCATAATTTCAGTGGGAATTCGTCCTTTACACATGTAAAAGTGATAATTCCCAGTTTAAAAAAAATTGTTTATAACAATCACATAAATTATTAATTACTTTATTTCGTTGGTTAGTCATCGCAATAAATGTCACTCTAATAACAATTTGGGAACAAAAAATTTTTTCTAAGAGGAAATGTCCGATTCGGAGATTTGTTTATAGAAATTGTTTATAAAATAGTAATTGTTAACTTATGATAATTAATTGTTTCAATTTATGACTCTTATAAAAAATATTATCAATTAGAGCAAAAAAAAAGAATTTTTCCGATGAGAAATACACCAGAATAAGAATTTGTTTACAAAAATTGTTTATAAAAATAGTAATTGTTAACCTATGATAATTTATTGTTTCAAATTATGACTCTTATGGAAAATATTAGCAATCAGAGCAAAAAAAAAATTCCGATGAGAAATGCATGAAGGTAAGAATATGTTAAGAAAGATTGTTCATTATAATTAACTTGATTAATAATAGAATAATTGCTGTTCTATGAGAGTAGTTGCTGAGAGAAGTTCTGGCTGATAGTGAGCTTATTTCAGCATTTTTTCTCAAGTTAGAAATTCACAAACCTGAAATTGCCAATTTCGTCATACATGCGTAAAAAAAATATTATAAGGTATATTTTCTTCTTCAAAAAGGTTGTTCAAACAGGTGGGTAAAGCTGGCAGTACCACTTTATCCAAAAAATTTCTACCCTATGCCAGAATTAAGGGCTCATTGAGGGCT
>WSXT02134675.1:0-10619 GCA_011762715.2 Neuroterus valhalla
ATGAATATGGGAACAAGCATAACAAACTAAGGAAAAGCCTGTTTAGACCTATATGAATTATTAGTAAACATCAATGAGCAATAAGCTACGAGAATAAATAAGGAAGAGTAAATAAATAAGAAAACACAAGCGAAATCACCTGTGTCATTTTATCAAACTTCTTTCAGAATCCGGAAAACTCTTAGCTGTCTTCTATCATAAAGAAATTATATCAGCACAATTTATATGAAAGAAATGTTTCCTAGTAAGAAATAATTCTCTTACGCGGAAACACAGAATTCATGAAATGATCACAATTGGTGATACAACGTACATTAAACACTTCCAAAAAACTCTTCTTTGACCGTTTTTAAATTGAAAAAAACTCCCTGTTTTGGAATTCGATTATCAAGACATTATTTTGATTAATATCGGTATCAATTAGATATTTTTATTATATATGTTGAACGGTATGTCTCGACCTGCTAAAGAAATTTCAGGTTCGACAAAGTTGGTTCCGTTTTCGGAATACAATTTTGTCACTATACCACGTCGAGACACAAATCTTCTTAGCGCGCTGAAGAAGGCTGTCGTGGACAATGCAGATACTAGCTCTGGATGAATGTCCTTTGTACTAAGATAAATGAAGAGAGTTTTTTAGGCTTTCGATTTGGCCTTACTGTGCCCAGCTGCTGCTTTATCCTGACGGATGATATATATCACACATTAGAGAAGTGGAAGAGAGATGGATTTGCTCGAGAGCAGTCAGTGCAGTTGTGAATGACCCTTCTGATGGCATAATGCGTTTTAAGAATCAAAAATCTGAATTAAAGGTTCGTCAAAACATACTGTGTTCCAGCATGGAGCTAACGTTCATGTTCTGCAACGATGATGAGAGTTGTCAATTTATATCGGGTTGTGAGGAATAGGGGTGTTTTTGATCTTCTGAAGGGTTCGAATCACCTACTTGACCTCCAACCCTCAAAGGCCAGCCTTATTAGCAAAGGGTTCAGGTCTTGGCAATCGCCTCTTGTGATGAAGCGACAGATATTTATTTAGGCAGGCTATTTCTGCTGTGAATTCCTCGAGTTGGCTGATGCCAACCAAGATCCGTAATGAATGATGAATATTGTAAGTAGAAGTATCATCATCGAGTTCTTGTGGAGTCTTTTCTGTTACTGTGTTATATAATCTGAAACGAAAACTGGTCAAATGCACCGATGCGTGAAGATTGAAGAAATGGTCGGACATGTTCCATTTGGATTTACTGATAAGACAAATTGCAATTTCTCTCTTTTCTGGTATGTCGACGAGCATCTTCCCTTCGGTGGACTAGTAGGCAGAATTGAGTCTCAGCCATGATGGCCCAGCCCACCTTACGGAGTTCTCGACGTGTTCTTCTGGCTGTACACCACAAGGAACGAGATCCCCTAGATTGCTGCTCGTGGGTACGTGTCTCCATTTACTTATGCTAGTGACTTGCTGAATCTTATTTGAAGGATTGGCAACGAATGTTAATCAACGTCTAGACTCAGCTCCGAGACATGATGGACCTATTTCAGAATCCGTCCAAGACCAAGCTGGTACATTGATGTTGATTGAATCCGTGACGCTTCGAAAGAGTTGTGCTAATTACAAGGCAGCACATAGCTCAAGTCTTGGGAGTGACAGCTGCTTTAGAGGCGGCGCTCATTTTTTCGCGAACAGTGGTCTAACTGAGGCATTTCTTGACTTGTTTGTAGCCCTGCTATAGATGCAAGCTCCGTATGCCTTCTTTGATACATCTGAACATCCATGCACTTGTAGATCAATGTATTCGCCGTCGATGACTCTTCTAAGTATTCTGACGCCTAAGATGAAATCCTACTGATCGCAAATCTGATGGCAGTTGATTACGCACATCCAGAGCTCCTTGACTGGTTTCGGTGATTGTGATTGAATCATGTATAAAATGGATGAGGCCTCTGAGTAACTTATAATCTATTAGTTCTCTGATCAGCCCTATATACCCGACACTGTCGGAATCTTGTTCAATGTATTCGTAAATCTAGTCTGCTTTCGTTGATCGATATTCAGGCTTATGGCTTCAGTAGGCTTAAGCATCATGTGTTGTGTTCAGTCACGTTTTTAAAAACCGTGTTGTTGTGATTCGAGGATGCTGTTTTCTTCAGAGTGATGGTTCATACGAGTAATATATATTCAGATATTTTACACATTGTATTGAGGAGACTGATTGGTATGTAGCTGGTTGAATGGTATAGATCCTTTCCTTTTCTTCAATTAACTAAAATTTCAGCCATTTTCCAGGATATAGGCAGATTTTCGAGGACTAGATTAGAAATTGAGTCGAGTCCGAGTTCTTTGTTATTTTTGGGATTCTGAGATCCTTAGAGATCATTATTTCACATTCAGTTATGTGTTCCGGGTCAGATAGTTCGTCGTGTGGGGCGAATAGAAAATCTTGATTTGCAGCTAGAAGATTTGCTTTGTCAGTAGGAGAAAGCGCAAAAGTTTGATCAGGCTTTTTAAAGGGGAAAATGATGAGAGGCCGTAATATTCCATGGAACCCTCTGAAAAATAAGTGATAAACTGTAACTACCCCACACCTTCCTCTTAACATAAGAAAATAGTGAAAATTTCGATCAGCTTTTTAATTGTATTATACAGTTTCCGAAAAGGATATTCATAAAGTATATGGGCATCTCCAGCATAGAATTACTTTTATAAAGTACAGTATTTTGTTCCCTGTTCTAATGTATTCATGTTCCATGTATTTGTGACGCTACACAAAGAATTCTGCCTAAGCTTCCAAAAATTCGATTTTAAAATCGAAAAGAAAAATCTTCTTTTAGTTCGCCCTGTAAGATTCCCTCGCGACGCTTAGAATGGTTTCGTTGTAGGGCGTACTTGCTCCATGGATTATCCAGATGCCTCTTAATTGTTATCACAGGAGCGTTTTGTGTTTTTTTTTTAACTCAAATTCATTAGGATCCAAAACATCTTTATCAACTCTTTTCTCAACAAGTATTCGAACTTGAATTTGACCTTTGCTTTATCTGAATGATAGGAAGTTAATGTTTTGACATTTGTAGATAAGCTCCGTTCTATAACCATCACCAAAATAAAACGGGATTGTTGCAATAAAAAAACAAATAGGGTAGCGCGTGCCTTTTTTCTTTGAATAAAGTAAGGCTGAATAGAATAAACTTCCAAATCATTCTTATGTTTCAAGTATGAAGCAGTAGCTTGTTAATACTTTGTCGCCAGAAATGACGTAGTCTATTTACAAGAATTATCTAGTTCTCATGATACCACCTCCTGATTGTTCCAATAGAACTATGAATGTTACACAATTGAACTTTTCTATCAAATTTGTTTGCCACGTGTCGCGTTTTAATTCAATATTGTACGTTATAATTCTGAAAAATTACAAGATAAGTTAAGAGATTTTTTAATTGAAAAATTATTTTTCAACGAAAGTAAGAAATTTATCTTCTACAATTCACGAGTCAGTCAAAAAAAATTTGGTTTAGTTAACCAGAATTCTTTTCAGCTATATGCTTGCTATTCTTGCTAGTATCCGTGAAAGTCCTTCCTCACTTTGATCATCCCTACAGATTCAACCAAAAATCGCATGATATTCTAGAAAGGCTCTTGTGAAAGCTCAAAGTCTTTCGAATTGAATGATATATGAATTTGTATTCTCAAAAAATTTTGACAATATCTCTAGAGTAAAAAGTGATGAAAAACAAGGTTTTTAAACTCTCCTAAATGTTATATCTAATAAAATAAACATTTCATGTTAAGAAAAATGCATGTTTCATCTTACCTACGCAATGAATTGACTTTTGAATTGATTATCAGACAAATTCAATGAATTCATGAGACAGTCGAAAAGAATTTGGTGTAATTGACCAGAACTCTTTTAGGCTATGCGCTTGCTATTATTGCTATTATTCGTGAAAGTCCTTTTTCGCATCAAACCAATACCTTCTCATACAGAGTGAGAATGTAAAATAAAAAGTTTAATTTCCATTCAAACTGTTATTCTTATGTCTTTATTCCATCAAAATTCTCATTTATTATTTATACTCATCCGTTTTGGTTGAAGATCGAACTTACTATCTTGTTGGAAGGTTGTCCTTTTGGATTCAGAATTCATTATATCATGGTGAAAAGCCTAAATTCTTTGTTGAAACATTAATTTTCTTTTTAAAACCAAATGTCTTGTTCAAACTCATATTTTCGGACTAAACATCAAACTGTTTTAAGCGAATTCGTTTTTTTGGTTTGCAAACTCATTCATTTTTGTTGCAAATTCATATTTCCTTTACTGGGGAAAATCCACTTTGATTGAATTAAAATTTTTTTTTCTTGTCTAAAAAATCTTTTTTTGTAGAAAATTAAATTATTTTGGTAGAGAATTGAACTATTTGAATAAAATTGATAAATTTGATTAAAAACTCATACTGAATTTCGGAAATGAAGACGTCTTTTTGGAATGGAAATTAAACAATTTAGTTGAAATTTCTTTTTCTTTTTGAATGAATAATCTTTCTATATTGGAAATTCATTTTTTTTTTGCTGGAAATTTCCCGGCTTCCGAAGGTATCCCTTTTTTCTTAAATTTTTTCTGACCAAATATTCTATTGATATTCAGAAATATTCCCAAGCGATTGGCTCGCGAAATATCGATCTAATTTAATATTTGAAAAGTGTACTTTGATCAGGTGACAAAATGGCACATTTTGAGCCACGATACAACTTTCTATCTCCATTCCTTCCCACGATGTTATGTTAGTGAAAATGACCTGAAATTTGAAAATTATCACGAATTTCGAAATTCAGAAAATTGCATTGCTTCAGGATATCTTAAGGAGTGTCTGTGAATGTTTTTCAGATTCTTGGTGACATCTAGCTCGCTTGAGGCAGCCGTCAAAGTCGAGGCTCAAAATATCAAAATATTATGCAATTTTTGGTTTGAGCTGTAGGAAAGATCAAAGTGAAGGATGCGTACTTTTGGCCCCGACTTCAGTCAATATCTCATTTGTCCACCCGAATGATTGTATTTCAAAACTTTGCTTCTTCCGATCTTAACTTTTGATAATGCCGAAGATGGTTGACATTATTATTCTACAAACTAGAGGAGGAAAATAAGCTATTTCCCAATGGGAAATCTGTATCTCTAAAAGATGTACACTCAGTACATTTAATCTCAAAAATCCATAATCTTTATGATGCAATTATAATTATAAACATGATTCGATTCAATATTTAAAAAAAAAAGTGGAATCACGTACATAATTATTATTCGGGTCAAAACTATAAGAGCCTCCGACGCTTTTGTCTGATATTTTTGTCTCACCGATGCAGTTACTTCCCGGGAGAATCAGATGCTTCCCGCAATCGCGGGGCAGTGATACAGTATATGAATGGCGGTCTCATCAATCTGATCACACAGGCAAAACAGGAAACTATCTCAGAGCTCTATCGTATGCCTTTGATAGCCGAGGTTTCCGTGTCCTATCAACTTTTCAGTCTGAGTGTTTTATCCTCCACTCCTTTCCACGTTCCTCGGTCGGACAACTGTTGATCTCTTCAGTGACTGACCTGCTGGAAGTGCCTACAACTGGTTCAGGATCCGTAAAGTCTTCTCTTGTAGCTAGTTTTTCTGGCTTGTCCGAGATCTCATTGCCTTTGATACCACTGTGTCTAGGGTCCCGAAGAAGGGACATTCGTTTTTCCGTCGGTAGACTCATATGTGCTTCAAAACATTCTCACACTTGTAGCGACGTTGTCGTTGTACTGTTCGGGTCATAATTGCCGTCCTGCTATCCGAGCATATATGTATGTTCCTTCTATTGCCATACTCCAGTGCCTTGTAGACCCACTGAGGCATAGCCATAATCTCCGGTTGAAGGAGTATAGCGCAAGATCCCATCAGGATTGTGAAGCCCATTTCGCTCCTTCTTCGGTAGATACCAGCTCCCGCTTTCCCTTTTTATCTAGAGCCATCTGTAAACCAGTTGTCTCCATAGCTATACAGGTGTATCTCTCCGTTGACCTATTCCTTTCTCATAGAAAGACTAACACAATACTTCCTTTCGGAGGGATAGTGACTAGGCGTCCTAGTCCTAAACTCAGGACATACTCAGTTGGCCTATTTGCGATTTCAGTTAGGACTTGCTGCAGCTATGGCCTTGATGGTGAGCTAGAGGGGCCCTTAACCTGTGAGTGCCTCCAGTGCCATCGTGGATTCCAAACCTGAGGCTCCAGTGACCATCTTAAGAACTAGTCCTCTAATTTTTCATTGTCGAAACCTCAAAATCGATAGCTGCATCCTCTCCACGAGACCACCGCTGCATAGGTTTTTCTAGGAAGCAGGATCACTGCGCAGATCTACATAAGTGGCTCTGGCTTCAAGCCCTGGCTTTTCCGATGGCTCTCTTATGCGGTGAGCTTCTTGAACTTGTATTCCAAGTGATTCATCCAGAGCAGCTTCATATTCTGGATTCCTCGCAAATAATTTCCTTGTCCTTTGATCAACAGTAGTTTTCCACGCAGTCCTCGTTACTTGTGGCTTCCCACTTTTACAGTATGATGAACACGACCATGCCCGTCTTGCAATGGTTGCTGAGATAGTCCGGGAGCCCACGGCCAAAAGTGAAGTCCATCTCTTCAAAGGACAAATTCTATCTAAAAGTGCTGATTTAATTGCGATTTATATCAAATCATTGTCTGCCAAACCTGAATCCTGTGCCTTATACCTTATAACAAATTGTTAACAATTGAAAAAAATGGGTTTTGAGCCCATAAGTTCTAAGGACGAAATGAGTATCAATTGAAAGGTCTCTCGATTCCTTTTCGAAAGCCACCCGGCTGCCTCGCGGCAGCTTGTGCAGAACCCTGGCGGCCCAAGTTTTGTGACTCGCGCGCGCGTCATCTCGGGCGTCGAGTTTAAATCGCGCGCCCTAAACATGATCGAGCGTCAAGCGACAAGCGTGCGTCTGCGCATGTATGTGCTCAGCCGTTTATATCTGTCAATCTCGTACAATCGTTTAGTTGAAATCGAGTTTCTTTTTGCGTTAATTTTCGCACTTTATCGGAAAATGGAGTGTTCCGTTTGTGCAAAAGTGCAAAAATTCTTTCAAATCCTTCAGAGGTTTTTTATCATCATAATTGCTGGTGAATTTTTTTAATTTAAAATGCTACCCGCAATTCCAAAATTTCTGCGACGAGGAAGCTCTCAGTATGATTTTTCAAATCTGTTCAACGTCTGAATTGTTGATTTTACATATTTTTAGGTATTAAATTGCGAAGTAGTAACTTTCAGTAACATTGATTTATGTTTTTAATGAGTCAATTAATAAAATTCTAGAGAGTGAGAGACACAAAATTAGTAATACTTTACTATCTGAAAGATTTTAAATTTTCTCGCATTATTAATGCAAAATATTTCAATCGCAATAACGTTAATAAAAATCGTATCTGTATATTATAATAAACCGCAAATTATTTGTTTGGTATCCTGAAAATGGAAATTTCTATTACACGAGGTTATGATAGGTATTATAAACCTTTTGAATAACTTAAAAAACGAACCTCACGACACTCGACCATGTTTGGGTCGCGCGATGCGAACACTACGCCCGGGTTGACGCGCGCTCGAGTCACAAAACTTGGGCTGCGAGGGTTCTGCACAAGCTGCCGCGAGGCAACCGGGTGGCTTTTAAAAGGGAATCAAAAGACCTTTCATATGATACTAATTTCGTCCTTAGAACTCATGGGCTCAAAACTCATTTTTTTCAGTTGTTAACAATTCGTTATAAGGTTTAAGGCACAGGATACAGGTTTGGCAGACAATCATTTGATATAAATCGCAATGGAATCAACACTTTTAGATAGGATTTGTCCTTAGAAGATATGAACTTAACTTTTTGCAGTGGGCTCCCGGACTAAGGGTCAAGTCTTTCTGCACCCAGTATCCTTTGTTGCCAGTGCCTGCTGCATCACCCCAAAGAGCGCGTTTAGATTTTTGCCACGCACTATGACCTGTATGCCATCTGCATATCTTATAGCGTGATGCCCCTGACTCGTGAGTAGATGAAGCAATTTATCCACTAACAGACGCCATAGAAGAGTCAACAAGACGCCTCCCTGTGGACAACCCGAGTCAACAGTTCCACGCAAGGTAGTATCACCCTAGTCGTTGTTAGTATTCTGTTGTATAGCATGTTACAGGTTCAATCTGCGACCGTAGTTAAGACGGGTCCAATCTGCGATCGTAGTTAGAACGCCTTGACTAATTATGGCCGGCCTTATTAGCGTGCTGCTTCCTATGGATCGGCCTTTTTGATAGGACTTTGTCGTGGATATATTCATCGACAAGTCTTTTTAACGTTTTCAGTAAAAAAGATTCAAGGCTTATCAGACGGAAATCCTTGTGCGAAGTATAAGTAATCCTGTCTGCTCTTGGAATAATGACTACTCTCGTACCCCTCCATGCCATCGAGATAAAGCCCAGTGTTAGACTAGCCCTAGCAAGCCTCACGGGTGGGCTAACAAGGATCTTACTAGCCTTCTGTAAAAAGACCAGATATATGCTATCTAGACCAGAAGGACTTGTAAGGACTCTCTTTGGTTTCCCTGCGAAGTTTCTTGAGCTTTCCGTTCAAGAAAAGTGTTCTCCGATCACATTGGCGGCCGTCTCTAGGATGTTCAGGTCTCTTATTGATCCAAGCACCTCTGAGAGTGCACTTTAGTTAAGTGTAGCTGCAGAGAGTGGTTGCAACGATTTTTTTTCAGATAGCGTTTTAAAATATCGGGGCGTTTCCCATAATCAGACTGGAAGCAATCATTTAGATGTGCCCCTGATCCTTCTCTGTCTTGATAGGCTCCTCTTGTCCTCGACCAGTAACTTCAAGGTTGACCTGTCTGAGGTGGTTGAAGGGCCTATAGAACAGGGACGTAAAACAGCTCCCCTGGAACTCAGGAATCTGCACTACTAAGAACTGTCTATGACTCACCATTTTGCCTTCTTCGTGCCTGACGGTTTGCCAGTGCAATGTCTTTAGTGAGGGGTTGTATCCTTCCAGATGCCGGAGGATCACAGACAGATTTTCTGGTTTACTGGGTTCACGTCATAGCCTTCAGCATCCTTCAGAGTAGTTCCAGGGCTTCGTCGCAACTAAAGATTCAGTAGCCAAGCTTTGGCCGCAAGGTCGATACTGTGAACGCTGTCAAGGAAGGAGCCCTCTAGGCAGCAGTCTGCCTAGCCTCCAACGAAACTCTGTTTGCTGGCTGCTGTCCTGACTTCTGCCTCTTTAAAAACTAAGCCCCTGCCAGTAGGGTATCTTGCGAACCTGTTTGTCCTTTCTGTGACTTGGATCTCATCGACGGTGTTGAGTGTTTTGGTGACCTGGCCTTCGTAGCGGACTTTACATGGGAAAAGGTTTATGCAAGACCCTTTCGGGCCCAACCCCTCTATCTCCATCTCCACTGCCGTCCTCCCTTATCCCATTATCAAGAATAAGCTGGGGCGTAGAATGACAAAACCTATCTCACTACTCAAATAACAAAAAAAAGAGATAATGATTGATCCCGATTCTTTGAGACATGCCGTTTCGAGTAAACCTACTCTAAAAATTTTACGATCAAAATTCGACGAGATCTACGAATTCCCGAGAGCGTTCTTCTAATACGGGGCCGTCCTTAAATAACGTAGGGATTATTTCTGGAATTTCGACCCACCCACCCCCATTTATCGGGGTATTTACATGAGTAGGATTTCTTTCACCCCCCGTCCAACCCCTCAAACGCCTTGGTTAATTTGAGAATAGCCTCTACCTGCCTACTCCTTTCGGCATCTTTGCAAGGGTTTTTCAAATAATACTGAAATGAGCTTTTCAATAGGTTTTTCATTCCAAGAATTTTCGCCTGTATTTATTTTCCATCAGTTGGAAATGCGATTATTTGATTGAAAATAAAACCTCTATTTTTCAATTTCATCCTTTTTGCTTGTAAATGAAACGAACTTTTGAGGTTGAAAATGCCATCGTTTTGTTGGAAATTCTACTTCTTCCTTGAGGTATAAGCCACTTTGTTCATGGAAAAAGGTACTTCGTATTCCGACCGCGTACAAAAAATACAACGTTTGCCGACATTTCGCGAACGATCCAGGATCTTCAGGGCTAAGCTGGAAATTTTCTTTATAATAATTTATTTATGGATTAGGATTTCGATTTAAAAATTGACCTTTTTTGTTAAGCATTTATTCCTTCCTTCTGTTTGAAACTGACTTCCTCACCGAAAGTTCAACTATTCCATTCTTGCCAAAACTACTTTTTTCAAACAAAATGCAATCGATCCTCTTGTAATCGATTCCTTATGAGATTTTTGGTAGAAAAGTCTAGTTCTCGTAAAAATACTTGAACAGTAATTGAGAAATTCAACTTTATATTTTTTATTCTTACAGTTTAAACTACGTTTCATGGCGGGGTTCTCGAAATGATCAATTTCAATTGTTTAAACTATTTTTATCAAACAATATGCAATCGGTTCTCTTGAGATCGATTCCCTCTGAAACATTTGGTAGAAAAGTCTAGTTCTCGCAAAAATACTTGAGCAATAATTGAGAAATT
>WSXT02134686.1:0-10618 GCA_011762715.2 Neuroterus valhalla
TGGCCTCCAGAATGGCAGGGAGGGAGAAAGAGAAAGAGGGGGGGGGGGGGGGGTTAGCTGCGTTGGTGCCATGCTAGAGACATTTTGAGTCGCTTTTTTCGTGACGGGTTGTGCCCGTTTTTCCAAGTTAGGTCGCCTCGTTCAGAGTATACATATGTATATCCTCCCAAAAGAAGCAAAGCTTCAAAAATAAAATCGAAAATAATAACAAAGTTTTTCAGCAAAGTTATTAATTATCAAGTTATTAACAATAAAGATCAACAATCAGAAGCAAGCATTATATATCCAAGAGTGTGTGCGTACCTAAGTTTAGTTCGCATAATTTCTAATTCGTTTGCTTTTGAAGTTGGTTTTGAGTGGCTAGTGCAGTTTCACACTTAAGCGATATACAAAAATTGGAAAAAAATCCTCCCAGAACGCTTGATTATGTAACAGTTCGAAAGGAGTTAAGATATTTGAATTCTGAAGAATTGTCTCCAATCCTTGTAGAATCCTCTAGAAATCTGTGACATTCTCTCCAATTCCGTAAAAGGCTCGTAGATGCTGCCGAATTCTGTGAAAGTCTCTCAAATTCTGGAAGTTCTTCAAAAACCTGTAGAATTATTTAAAATTCTTAAGGGATTCTATAGAAATCCGTGGAATTCTTTCGAAATCTGTAAGAGGCTTGTGAATACTGTTGAATTTTGTAGGATCGATGTGAACCCTTGTAGAACTTTCTAGAAATCTGCAAAATTCTCATAAATTCTTGTAGGATTCTCTAAAAATATGTCAAATGCTCGTAAATGTCCCAGAATTCTATGGAAATCTGTGAAATCTCTTCAATTCTGCGGAGGACTCGTAAATAATGTTGAATTCTGCAGAAGTCCTCTCATTTGTAGAAACTTTTCCGGAAATTTGTGGAATGCCCGTGAACTCTTGTGCAAGTCCCTAGAAATCTGTGAAATTCTATTGACCTCTGTAAGAGGCTTGTGAATACTGTTGAATTTTATAGAATCTGTGGAATTTCGAGACAATCTTTTGGAAGTCTGTGAGAATCTGTGGAATTTCGTGAATTCTTCAAAAATCTATTCTCTTGAACTCTTGTGGAAGACGAGGAATCTGTGGGATTCTTCTAAATTTTCCTAAAAAATTCTAGGAATCTGTGAAATACTCTTTAATCCTCTTTTAATTCTCTACAGAGATCTTTTGATGTCTGTAGGAAGCTCATAGACTGTAGAATCTTGTAACAAACTTTCAGTTTTAGAGAAGTTTCCGATGTTC
Organism: Neuroterus valhalla; assembly: GCA_011762715.2. Classification (NCBI taxonomy): domain Eukaryota; kingdom Metazoa; phylum Arthropoda; class Insecta; order Hymenoptera; family Cynipidae; genus Neuroterus; species Neuroterus valhalla. The sequence continues at coordinate 1,261 of WSXT02134686.1, forward strand.
CGTTGAATTCCCTTCGGTTCTGATAGAATTTTCTGGAGATTTGTTAACTTTCCCTGAATTTTGATCACTTCTCAAGTAAAACACTCTAGAATTCTTCCAGAATTCTCCAGATTTATTTATGGAATTCTCCAGGAGTTCGATAAATTCTCTTGAATATTATTGAATACTTGTAAATTCTGTAGAACCATGGAGAAGATATCTTCAATCCTGGAAAATTTGCTTGAAATCTATAGAATTCTCTCGTTTTCTTGATAAGGCTAATGAAAACTCTCGAATTTTTCAGAAGTCCGTCCTAATTCAAAGAATTCTCCGAAAGTCTTTGAATTTCCCCTAAACTGTTGTTCAAATCTCTACTCAGAAATCTGTGAAGTTCTCGGGAATTCTTGTAGAAATCTTTAGAAATATGTAAAATTCTCTCGAATCCTGTGGGAAGGCTCGTAAAGACTATTGAATTTACTGGAAGTAAATCTTTCAGAGAGTCTGCGAAGTTCCTGAAATTCCTGTAGAATTCTCTAGACATTTGTGAGATACTCGTGAATTCTCTAAACTAAAATCCTCTAGGAATGTATGGGATTCTCTTGAATCCAGTAGAAGACTCGTAAATAATTTTGAATTCCGTAGAAGTTCCTTCGGTTTCGAGAACTATAATTGTCTAGAAATATGTAAAACTCTTGTAAATTCTCCTAAAATTCTCAAAAGCGCTGTAGAACACTCGTAAACATTGTAGGATTACGGAGGAAATCTCTCTAGTTCTTGAGAATTTTCTTGAACTGTCGAGTATCTACTGTACAGAGTTCAAGAAAGTTTCACGGATTTTTAGCGAATTCTACAAGAATCCAAGACAGTTCTACAAGAATTTGAATATCTTAACTTCTTTTGTACTGCCACATGATCGAGCGTTTTGGGAAAAGATGTTTTTTCCAATTTTTGTATATCGCTAGAGTGTGAAAGTGCATCAGTCACTCAAAACCTACTGCAAAAGCAAACGAATTAGAAATTATGCGAACTGAACTTAATGTACGCACACACTCTTGGATATCTAATGCTTGCTTCTGATTGGTTAATCTTTATTGTTAATAAATTGATAATTATCAACTTTGCAGAAAAACTTTGTTATTATTTTCAACTTTATTCTTTTTTTTGTAATTAAAAAATATAAAAATGTGTTTTGAATACCAGGACACATAGTACATTAGGGTGGTCCAAACAATTTTTCTTCGAATTTTTATGCAAAACGCCCAGAAATGTGTTCGAATCTACAAGAAAAAAAGCATTTTTTTCGTTTTCAAAAAAAAAAAAAATTTAGAGGTGCTGCAACCCCGTGAAGTTTAACACGTATTTCCCATAAGAAAAAAATACGTTTTTGTAAATTTTATTCAGAAATCTCAAAATTAGATGAATCGAGTTCGAAATTCACCATTTCTCTTGACAATCGGTCACAGAATGAGAATAAAATATTACTTTTCAAATATCACCCCCATAAGTCTGTTTTATAGGGTCCCAAAAAACCCCCATAAGTGAAAAAATGGGTTTTTTCGAGTTTTTGGCGCTAACTAAGATTTTTTTGCGGTTTTTTCAAGGCAGATTGTTTGAAATACATGAAATACTACTTTATACTAATAATAAGATGTTTATTCACATTGTTTAAACAATTTTTAATTGTTCTTAGCAACTTTCTCTTAGGAAAGGGTTAGAAAGTCAAGGTTTTTTCTGAATTTTTCTACTTATTTTCCACATTTCAGTTAGAGCGAGGTTATTATCAATTAAAGTTAACAAAAATGATTGTTTAAACAATTTATTATTATTCATAACAATATTCTCTTAGAATGATGCTACAAAGTTGCGGTTTCTTATGAAATTTATTAATTTTTGTCCACTTTTCACTCGAAGTGGGTACTTATTTAATTTAATTTAGCAAAAATAATTGTTTAAACAAATTGTGAATGTTCATAGCTATCTTTTTCTAGATTAATACTACATAGTTGCGGTTTTTTCCTGAAATTTAAAACTTTTCATCACTTCTCAGTTAGAGTAAAGGAATAATTAATTCATGATAAAAAACAAATTATTTAAACAATTTATTATCCTTGCTCATAATATTTTCTTTGCTCAATGATAGAAACTTGCGGTTTTTTTCTGAAATTTTGAATTTTTTGCCAACTCATCACTTGAAGTGAGTTAAATTTGATTTGATTCATGAAAAATAATTGTTTAAACAAATTATCATCGTTAATACCTATCTTCTCTTAGACTAGTGCTAAAAAGTTGTGGTTTTTTCCTTAACTATTAAGCTTTTTATCAACTTCTCACTTAGTGAGGTAGTAATTATTGCGAGTTAACAAAAATGCTTATTAAAACAATTTATTATTGTTTATAACCATTTCCCCTTAAATAAGTGCTAGAAAGTTGTGGTTTTTTCTGAAATGTTTAATTTTTCCCTGAATGGAATTTGAATGGAATTCACTTAGATTGAATCATTTTGATTGTTGGTCGAATTCGATTGTTTTTTTATTAAAATAAAAAAAAATCCTAAATATCAACCATTATATTTTTGAATAAAAATTTATATTTTTACTTGTTTTACTTTCTTAAAAATTTAGTTTTTGCGTTGGAGGTCGATAATTTTAGTAGAAAATTCGAAATTAGAATTTCACGCATGTTTGTTAACTCGCATTAATTATTACCCCACTAAGTGAGAAGTTGATAAAAAGTTTGATAGTTCAGAAAAAATAACTGCAACTTCTTAGCACTTGTCTTAGAGAAGATAGGTATTAAAAATATTAATTTGTTTAAACAATTATTTTTAATTAATCAAATTAAACATAACTCACTTCAAGTGAAAAGTGGGCAAGAAGTTGTAAATTTCAGAAAAAACCGCAAATTTCTATCATCAAGCAAAGAAAATATTATAAGCAATGATAATAAATTGTTTACATCATTTGTTTTTTAACATTTCTAATTGAAAAGTGATAAAAAGTCTAAAATTTTAGGAAAAAACCGCAACTATGTAGTATTATTCTAGAAGAAGATAGCTATAAACATTCACAATTTTTTAAAACAATTATTTCTGCTGAATTAAAATAAATAATTACCCACTTCAAGTGAAAAGTGGACAAAAAGTTGTAAATTTCAGAAAAAACCGCAACTTTGTAGCATTATTCTGAGAGAATCTTGTTATGAATAACAACCAATTGTTTAAACAATTATTCTTATTGACTTTTATTGATTATTACCTCGCTCTACCTGAAACGTTGTAAATAAGTTGAAAAATTCAGAAAAAACCTTGACTTTCTGACCCTTTCTAAGAGAAAACTGCTAAAAACAATAATAAATTGTTTAAGCAAAAAACCGCAAAAAAATCATAATTAGCGCCAAAAACTCGAAAAATCCATTTTTTCGCTTATGGATTCTTTTTGGAACCCTATAAAACAGACTTATGGGGGTTATATAAAAAAGTAATATTTTATTCGCATTTTGTGACCAATTGTGAAGAAAAATGGCGAAGGTTGAACTCGATTCATCTAATATTGAGATTTCTGAATAAAATTTACAAGAATGTATTTTTCTCTTATGGGAGATACGTGTTAAATTTCACGCGACTTGAGGCACCTCTAAATATTTTTTTTCCAAAACAAAAAAAAATGCATTTATTTTTTTGTGGATTCGAACAAATTTCCGGGCGTTTTGCATAAAAATTCAAAAAAAATGGTTTGTAATGCATTTTTGGATCACCCTAATAGTACATAAATCTGAATCTGTTGAACTCTGAGAAGCCTCTTTTTTGCTTTCCGGAGATTACCACTTTTTAGGAGGGAGGAAAGACAATATTTCTCTGTCGAAATTAGAATACAGGTTCTACCTGTGCAATTGTGCATGGGGGTTAGTTGGTGGGGGTAAAATTGCGTATATGAAGTATGATGTGCAGCGATGATGATGATGACGATGATGATAACGGTTGTAACCGGAGAGTGTATGCAGCACCTACCCCACCGAAATTGTTGGTAACTCCTCCCCTTTCCCCGGTGGGTTTTTTCGCCCCTATATGGCATATATGTATAGGCCTATGCCTATGGTTACTTTTTGTCTTTTTGAAACCCGTGAACACATGCTCGAGGGGTGCAGGCCTCGTCGAGTCTAAACTACCGGCACATGAGCTCGATAGACCGCAATCCTGCTCCTGCCTGTCACATAGATCTCGCACTTTAGTATTTGCTTTTATAGAGTTTAGGCTTATTTTACAGCTGAGAGCTTATAGCGTGAGTGCTACTGCTAAGCTAGAGTGAGCTAGAGTGAGGTGTGTAGGCACCGTTCCGCACGGGTATCTATAATATGCCCCTAGCCCCTGGCCCTGGCACGAGCGGACGCCCGTATTTTATTCTCTGCCAGTGATCGTCACACCGCCAAAGCGTCTTGACGCCGGGCGTCCCGCGATGTCAATCTTGACAGAACTTTTAACACCTTTATCCCTCCACTCATGACACTCTCATGTTACAATCAAATGTACCAAATTTTCATAAAATCCTACTCTATTTTGAAATAAAGTGTCATTTTTTCTATTTATGAATGAAATAACATTCTCTGTGTTCCCAAGAAGTGTTTTTTATCATAAAAGATTCTTATGATTGAGTGCTTTGATTTTTAATAAAAATCATACAAAAGTGCAGGTATGAAGTAGCGAAAAAACAGTGCGTCAACAATTGTGTAATAAGTTCGGAAATATAACTTTATTCTGGTGCCATTTTTTCGGATAAATTATACATTTTTATTGTGTTAATAATACTGAAAAAGAGTATAGTGTACACTTTTGGTGAATTTGTGTTGAGGATGAAAGTTAGAAGATGTTGAGCATGTTTGAAAAATCAGTGCTCAGGAGGACTAGTCGGTGACAGTGTATTGGATCAAGCTCGATGCTATTGAAAGTTTAGTAAGTTTTCAATTGTCATTCAGATATTTGGTATTATTCAATTTTCTATTTTTATAGGAACAAAAAACCAATTGGAAACGAAATTATTCAATCCTCCGATTCACACTTCTCAGCCAAGAAATTGTTCATCTCACTCCCAAGATTATGAAGAAATGGTCTTTAAAAATTCATAAAGTTTTACTATCGAAAGGACTTATTTTATAGAGAATTGTCATTTGAATAATATATTCATTTCTTGCTTATACTCTGATAATATTATAGTAATTAATGGCGATAATATCGAGTAACAATATTTGAACCGCAACTTTTATACATGTGGCGGCAATTTCTCTGCTCTATACAGTCTATATCTATCAGAAGTATTTCTGCAACGAATAAATGTATCTCAATTCTTGAATTATTTATTATATGAAGGATACCCCTTTTGTTTGGAGAAATAATTTCATTCTTTCCCAGTTACTTCCACTTCACTCAGTATATCAGAATAAATGTAAAGCCTCAGAATTGATTTGTACCGAAATTAGTAATGAAAGTTTTTTCTACAAATTCTAATTATAGAGGATTCTATGGTTCTTAAACATCAATAATTTTTCAGAAAATCCGGTAACGAAACCTCTATTAATAATAATATTTAGCAATATGTTGTACCGAAAACTCATACTTGTAGCAACTTTCAGCTAAAAGTTTCAAAGACAATGGGATTTTTAAAACTGTAACATTCCAATCTATATTTTGTACCTGAAGAAGTTTAAAACTTTTTTTCATATCAAATGAACTGAAAATCGACAAACTCAAAAAATGTTCCTTGTGACTGATGATTACTCATTTAAAGCATTTTTCTTTAATGTTGCACATAAGACATATTCATTATCTGTACATTGATTTATTGTAATTTTCCAACTGCCTTTTCTTCATAAAAAATGCTCAAATTTTCAACGAAATAGTTCAATTCTCATAGAAAATCGTGAATCTTGAAGAAAAATTGAATTTTCTACAATGAAATTAAAGTTGCAAGCTACTAGTCCAATTTTCAATTGAAGAAGATTATTTACAAAAAGTTGTCTTTTTAACCTGAAAATATAAACTATCAACCAAATGGTAATTTTATACTAAATATATACATTTTGAAATAAAAATTATTAATTTTTGATGAAAAGTAGAATAGTTATAAGTTTATGTTGGAAAAATTTATACATATATAAGAACTAAATTTTACGAGATAATTAAATTTTCAACTCTAGAGATTATAACTAACAGAATAGAATTGGGGGAAAAATAGACTATCCACCAATCTGTTCAATTGATAATTAGGAAGATTGATCTTATATAAAAAAAGTGTTTTCAATTAAATAATACAATTTTCAACCAAAAAGTTAATTTTCATCTAAAACTGACCAATTTCCAACAAAAAATGGAAAAGCTGAATATTCAGTTCAAAAAACTAATTTGCAAACAACAAGAAAGAGAATTCCTGCAAAAACAGGTAAATTCTTGACCAAGAAAGTGAATAATTAATAAAGTACTTTAACTTTGAATCAAGCAGTCGAATTTTCAACTAAAAAGACGAATTTTAACACAACAGTTGAAACTTCAAGGCGAAAGACGACGTTTCTACAAAACAGTTGGATTTTTAACCTGAAAAAGTTGAAATTTAAATTACCCAATAAAAAAAAAAAATTTTATCTTAATATATATGTACTCATGTAATATGAACATAAATTTTCAACTGTAAATAATTTATTTACAGTGAAGATAATAATATTCAAAAAAATACGGAACATAATAGTTGAATTTCAACCAACAAGATGTTAGGTTAGGTTATGTTAGGTCTTCGTTAGGTTGAAGTGTTCTCCAAATTAAATGGAACCACTTGATTCAATATTGAACTACTTTGTTGTAAATATGTCCATTCCTAGATGGAAAATTCAGCTATTTAGTTGTAAATGAACTTTTTTTTGACAGTTCATGCTTCCGTGTTAAGAATTTAACTGTTTCATAGAAAATCCCTCTTTTTGATAGAACTTTAATCTTTTTAGTGGATAAATAATTTTTTTTCTTGAGAATTTAACTATATGATTGGAAGTTAACCTTCCTAGTTACTATGTCATTTTCTTTTCAAATTTTCTGTTTTTTTTTTGGAAATTCGATTATTTGGTTGTAAATTTTTTTTAGTTTCGTTAAAAATTTTATTTATCATAAATTTCGCATTTGGGAACTCTCAAAATAAAAGTTTCCAAATTAATTTTTATGTGGCACTTTGCGACACATAAAGTATATTATAACCCTTTTTTGATAGGTTATTTCTGTATAGATAATAGATTTATTCGGATACTCCTATCATCCGAAAGCAGAAAAATAATTTGCAATTAGTGAGTTTAATTACTTGAACTGCTTGGAGTGAAATAACTAATACTCCTATTTTTCTTTATAATTTGAAAATAATTTTAATGTGGATAATAACCTAAATGAATATAAATTTACTCGCATAATAAGCCTCTAAAAATGAATTATATGAAATAGAGGACAATCCTTTTACCTGCCTAGTCAATTTTTTTATCACAATTGTGCTTAATATGAACAGAAATAATATTTTCTATGTTATTCAAAAATATTTTTTCATTTGAAGATCAAAATTGGTCAATTCGGAACTGAGTCCAAATAACTCAAATATTGGAATTGTATTAAAATTTATTTCACACTATTCTGGGTGTTTATGATAAAATTATAAATAAAGATTTTTCCGACATTCGTCCTTAATTATTTGATGCCCACATAACTCTTTTAAAAAATAAATGATGAATTTTTCCCTGAAATCTGGATTTTGGAAATGAAAAATGAAAATCCCTTAAATTTAAAAAATTGTATGAATATGAATGCATAAAATCTTAAGAACTTTGAAAGAGGTCTCAACTTGAAGCAACAGTTGTAATCCTGACAGCTCACGTTCAAGGGCGTTGCTAGAAAAAGAATCTAGAGTGACAAATTAAATTTTTTCTCGAAAGATTATGTTCTTCCCCAATCAACAGGAAACCGCAAAATAAAATCTATTTTTATTTTCCTAAAAACTATTTTTATATCCCTTACGAGAGAGTTATTCATTATCGCTATAATATTTTGCTTGTTTTAACATTGAAATAATCACATAGAAATACCCAAAAATGTTACAAAAATTCTTCAAAAGAAAAATATAAACTAAAATTATCCAATATTCAAAAGGATGATTAGTATGAGTTTATATAATCATCTTTATTTTTAATCGGATAATGTCTGCACCGAATCATATAATTTTTTTCTCATGAAGACCTACTTACGTCTCCCCTGCCAATATTCCAGAAACCACATTCTCAATATTTTTATTTTAAACACTGGCGAGAACATTTCTGAATTCTCAAGAAAGGATCTAAAAATAAAAGAGGAAAGTTTTGTTGGAATGAAATGAAATTCTTTGGCTTCTTTTCAACAAAAATTTGATTTTTGATATTCTCAGTGGGCACGAACAGCAGCAGACGTTTTTTTAACGTCCAAAAACACGTCCTGGGTCGGACCAAATGAAGTTTTAAAAAAGTTCAATGTTCCGAATACGTCCTAAAATCGTTTTTCGTAAGAGACGTTTTTAAAACGTTCAAAATACTAAATAAATTTCAAAAACTATGAATTGAGTAGGACCAAATAACGTTCCAAAAACGTTTAATGTTCCAAATCCGTCCTAAAATCGTTTTTCATAAGAGACATTTCTAAAACGTTCAGAATACTAAATAAATTTCCAAAAACATGTATTGAGTAGGACAAAATAACGTTCCGAAAACGTTCAATGTTCCGAATACGTCCAAAAATCGTTTTTCGTAAGAGACGTTTTTAAAACGTTCAAAATACAAAATAAATTTCAAAAACTATGAATTGAGTAGGACAAAATAACGTTTCAAAAACGTCCAATGTTCCAAATACGTCCTAAAATCGTTTTCCGTAAGAGATATTTTTTAACCATTCAAAATACTAAATAAATTTCCAAAAACATGTATTAAGTAGGACAAAATAACGTTTCGAAAACTTTCAATGTTCCAAATACGTCCTAAAATCGTTTTTCGTGAAAGACATTTTTAAAACGTTCAAAATACTAAATAAATTTCCAAGAACGTGTATTAAGTAGGACAAAATAACGTTCCAAAAACGTTTGATGTTCCAAATAAGTCCTAAAATCGTTTTTCGTAAGAGACATTTCTAAAACGTTCAGAATACTAAATAAACTTCCAAAAACATGTATTGAGTAGGACAAAATAACGTTCCGAAAACGTTCAATGTTCCGAATACGTCCAAAAATCGTTTTTCGTAAGAGACGTTTTTGAAACGTTCAAAATACAAAATAAATTCCGAAAACCATGAATTGAGTAGGACAAAATAACGTTTCAAAAACGTTCAATGTTCCAAATACGTCCT